>JAVQJL010088400.1:0-52004 GCA_036024295.1 Nannoperca obscura | reverse complement strand
TATTATAATTAACATGGATGGAAAAAACATGTTTAACTTGAACAAATATAAATGAAACAAGGTTTTTCATCACTATTGATGTATATTTCTTAAAACTTCATTAGAAATTGAACACACACACGTCTACACAGCACCCCACTGAACAGATACAATATCCATGCCAATCCACACAACATCAGCCCTGTTCAACACACAGCCTGTTCATGCAACACATGAGGGGCAGAGCTTTACTGCCTGTGTGTGTGTTGCTTATGTATTTCTTGCATTTGACACGTATACTGTGTCTTCATGTCCATCTTGGGTCCACACAAAAATCTAGAAAGGTTCCCGGAAGACAGAAGGTAAAATGTGCGGGAAATCTGGGAGCAGACAGGTGTCGATTCTTGAAATATAACAGTGTTGCAACCTTGTGTGACAATAGCAGGAACACACACACACTAACAGCAGGCCCAGGTAGGAAGAGGACAGAGGGAAAGTACACAACACCTACAATTTCCACACTTTTATTACCCTCGGGTCCAGTGGACCTGAACACTACATATGTAATATAAATGTGTAGGGGGGTGTACAGAGTGCAGTCATTGAAAATGTGTTCTTTTATATGTTCTTCACAGAAAATGAGCCAAGGCCAATTAGTCTGAGGTTGAAAAAATTATTAATTGTTTTGTTGTTTTTATTGTTCGCACTTTGGTTTGCCTTTGGTTATGAAATGTGCTCTAGAAATAAAATTGCCTTGCCATGCCTGCCCTGCCTGTCTACCTCACGCTGATATCAAGACTCCAGGAAATTATTACCATAAAATAGTCAAGCACATTATTTCCCCGTAAAACCACAGCTTGTTGTTTTAATACTTCTTCGTCTTTGTACGGACAGATATGAGATGTGGTATCGGCATTCTCATTTCATAAGTCGCAACAAAGGAGTGAATAAGTGCATGTCTTAAAATGTGGAACTATTCCTTTAAAAGCAGAGCATTGAAAGTTCCACTGGTTCTCTTTTTGTGTCTGTAGGTGTTTGATGTCTTACCGCTGCACGGCTATCTGCACCCTGGGGAGCAGCAGCTAGTCACATTCTCTTTCTATGGCCACAAAAATGTCAGTAGAGAGGTGGTGGCGCAGTGCCGCGTGGAGGAGGGGCCCACGTACGAAGTCAAACTGAGAGGAGAAGCATCAGAAGTCAGCTACAGCCTCGACTTGACCCATGTGGACTTTGGCCTCCTGGTGCGTGTACAAGCCTTCTTTACCCAGAGTTTAGCATCTCAGGTCTTTATCCCAGCAAGCTCGAACTAACCAAATAGTGATGTTTTAGATTAGTATATGCAGATGGTTAAGGCTAGGGTTAGGGCCATGACTAAAGTAAAACTCACCTGTTCTACGTTCCAGGTGTGACACATTAATGATGCATTCTTCCATTTTCAAAATGACACACTTGGGAAGGATGTGACACATTTGTTTGTGATTGTGAATTACTTTGTTTTTTGCATTTCTGTACTTTGTTTCATGATTATTCGCTCTTGCTTACTGTTAGCATTTTGACTATCAATCAAAATGTACTCTTCACCATTCCTTGTTTGTATTATCACTGAATCTAACGCTGAGGGACAGATTGTGGGATAAGTGCTTGTATAATGAAGACATAATATCTGCTGTTGAGAGTGGCATCAAAGGTTCTGTTACACAATAAAAAGACTGGTGAAGGGAATCACATTAACTTTGAATGTCACTGCATAGTTTTTCATTATTTGGTCTTTTGCACTTCCACTCCCTCTTTAAGTATGCAGGCCATCCGGACCAATTATCATTGATATTCAAAACAAGGACATATTGATTTTTGATTTAGTCGAAATGAGCGATTCAGCAGAACCTTTCTCTGACCTTCCTGTCTGTTCAGCACTATTCTCTCCCCCTCTCTTTTACTCTGTGTTGTTTTCTTGTAGTCAAAGATTTGATTGATCCATATTAGTTTGAATGTCCTGAAACAACCCCCCCCAAGTGACCAGCTTTGAGCAGTTCCAGATTTTGAGTGACATTTTTGTGTCACTTTTCTAGTTTGACTTTCTCTCTCCCTTTTAACACGCAGTTGTTTCAGTGCTCATATCACAGAAACAACTCCTTCCACTTTATCTTCTTATTATATTCCCATGACGGTTATATAAGCTATCAATAGCTTATTACCATAAGCTATAAGGTGCAGAGGAAGGCCAACATTGTGCATACTATACTATACTATATTACACCCACTCCATTTAAAAGCCACTAGATGGAGTAGTGTTACCAAAACGTCCTGTTTGCCATTAAGCTAATTTTATGTTATCTTCAAAGAAAATAAACGTACTGACAGTTTAAAAAGCCATGTCGCCTCTCTTCTCTCAATCTCCCTGTTTTTCTTCAAGCTGTTTGATCATGAAGGGGAAGCTGAGGTGACCCTGAGGAATACTGGCAAGTTGGGCTTCAAATTTAGTATCATATACCCTCAGCTGGAGGATGAGCAGCTAGAAGACAATGAACAAAATGAGAAAGAACAGGAGATCAGACCTGGCCAGCCCATGGTCGTCCCCACCAGTGTGAGTTCATTTTACTATTTTAGATGTGAGAAGGTGACATGTTTGTTTTTTTTAATCAATTTTGTGTGTGTTGTGTGTTTGCGTGTCAGGGTTACATTGCTGCTGGTGCGGAGCAATGCCTGCGTGTGCTCTACCTCCCGGGTATCCCCGAGGTGTTTAAGAAGCAGTTTCAGCTGCAGGTGGCTTTCCAGCCACCGCAGGACATCACCCTGACTGGAGAGGGAGTGTTCCCCAGGATCAGCCTCAACTTGCCACAGAACCTGTGTATGCATAGATTCACACTCATACACACAGACAGCAAATGTATAACAGTGTCCTTAGTCAACTAGCAGGATGAAACAGTTTCATCACTAGTCTTATCCTTATAGCCAAAATGCTTTTGGGAGGAATTGCATGGGAATAGACAATTTGGAACTTAGTCAATCTCAGTAAACAGTGCTTATCATGTTATATAATAGTTTATTGATCCCCATAAGTAAATTGCGAGAGCAAAGTTCTCTGACATAAAGAACTGTTCCGCTAGAACTTAAGTTGGCCCCTAGTAGGTAATCCATTTGCTGTTTTGCTTTATAACACCTTTTGTATTAGAAAGCATTGAGCCAGTCTTTCGGGTGATGGACCGGTCTCCCTAATGATCACAACTCCATGGTGACAAATACTGAGACACAAGTACAACTCTTTATTTCTGTGCTGGTTTGACGTTGTGGTTCTTTTGCAGCAGCGGAGTGCTACAGGGACGTGGTGCAGCAGGCCAGAGCAGCTGTGGAGGCAGATAGAGACGCAGAGGAGCTTATGAATAGGATTACTACTGGCGGAGGAGCGACAACTGAGGCCAACCGCACACTCACCGTCAGTGACTAAAATGAACAACATTGGTGTTATGCAATGGAAATGCTGTTTTTAAGGATTAGGAATAAAGCAATAAATAAATTCTGATTTGTCAGCATGTTCTCATAAAATATTCACCTAAATTGTGGTCATGTAGGTTACTAGTCAGTATGTAGGGAAAGCTATACAATGTTTTGTTTTAGTACAGGATGAATAGGTGACTCTAGAAGGAGTAAAAACCAATTCTTATGTTTATGTATTAAGAAACAATACACGCCATTGTGGTCAACATATTTAGTGTACCTGTTCCACGTATATTTTTTTCCCAGGTGCTTAAGGCCGCTACATCTCTGCTGTTAGTAACCAGCCTATTCTGCAGGGCTTCCCCTGCTTCTTATCTGTGTATTGAATTTCCAGGCAGTATACAAGAGCCATTGATTTACAATGGAAATAGCTTTTTTTCTGCTTATCCCATCAGTATTTACTCATGGTTGTGTTATTGCCCGAGCAGCATCCCTGACATTTCCCCTAACCACTGAAATGAAAATGCAAACATTTTCATAGGAGATATGGATAAAGGCTGTGTTCCCCTAGAGAATCTGCACTACCTCTGCGACATTGACAAATTGGCAACATTACCACCTTATCCACAAAAACCCCTGACCTCAGTGACTTTCTATCTGTTGCTATGGTTTACAAATAAGGGCAGAGGTTGGCAAGCTGATTCATAGAATGTTTTTTTTTGATTATCCATTATATTATCCACTATCTATAATGCATTTTAAAATCCTAATAATAACGAGACTGTCAGATTTATAACTCAAGACATCTACAATAATGATTTGTCGAGTAAGAACAATTCAAAATATCTCCAGTATAGCTTTTATTAGTCAAAATACTTATAATGATGTCACAGATATCATTAAGTAATGTTATCAAACTGGTGCTTTCCTGATACATAATGCAGATATCTGCAATTCATTTTTGTCTTGTCACAACAGTAAGATATCTCCAATAACATTTTGTCAAGTCAGTCATATCAATTTTATTTATGTAGCCAAAAAATACTACTTGCCATAACTCAATAGTTGATACACGATATGGTACTGGAGTAATGAGTAGTCAGAAAGTAAAACATTGTATTATTACAAGCGAAAATTGCCTTAAAGAATATTCTGAAGGGTGTTTAGACCAACTTCCATTTTGACTACTTTACTTGCCATTTAAGAGAACAAAACTATGCATGCAGTTTTTCATGTCCTTACTTCACCAACGGTTGTAAAACGATCTGGTGTTGGCCATTGACCATCCTGAATCTGCAAATCTCATAAAGCTCTTCAGCTTTCAGCAAAACATTTTTAATCAAGATTGAAATGGTGGTGGCTGTAATCTAAACTGACAGCCAGTCTGCTTTACAAGACAGGCCTCCATTGCTAAACCTTGAATCATGTCAAGTTATATCCAAGATTCCATCCAGTTTTCATTCAGTACTTCATGTGTGACGAGTAGAATAGTTGAAAGGTGCTTTTTAGTAAAATGTATTTGGAGGTACCTTTTAATTATTGTTCTACCAGTCAGACTGAGCTGTATTGCTTATATAACTCTTGAATATTTTGTTAGTAACTTTCCAGTGCTTATGTACCCCTCCTACTGTCTTCCTTTCTCTCTTTTACTGGCTGCCTGTAGTATGAAGAGCTGCTCCATGTGGAGACCGAGAGAACGTTGGTCAAACATAATGCTCTCGCTGTGATCGACAGCCTGCTGGAGCTCCGAGACTCGCAAAGTTCCTCCAGAAAGTGGCTCAAACTTAGCAAGTATGTTCACATACACACACCGACACACACAGACACACTTTGGCTGAGCAGATGGTCCACTCGCTGGACTGAAGTGAGAACTGTGTTCTGGGATTCAAAGGGTTTGGGTTAATGAATAATATCTGCCTGGGTGTGTTTTTGTTCTGTGGTACTTGATGGATGTCATGTTGTGCATCGGCTGTTTTCACTCATATCACCATATTGTGATCCCTTCCATAACTTCCACAAATGTGTGCTGCATGCAAATTGTGAGATATATAATAATCAAGTTGATGTTCAAAGCAAAGACTATGTTCACATGAAATACAAAACACTTCAAACGTGGAAAACCAAAATTTGTATAACTCAGCTGGTCAGTTTTACATTATAATTGACTTGGAAATATGAATTTCAGTAACATACTTTTGTAAAATGTTAACATAATGTGATCATAACTACTACTAACTACTACAATTCTGTTGAATGTCAGTAAATCATAAAGTAAGGCTAAGCCCCGCTTTAGCAAACAAACTAGATGTGTGACATGGATGGTGCTTGTTATTGATGTCTACACCTCCACTCCCCCAGGTTCCTGCTGCCAGAGTATGTTCTGGATTTTGGTTGTGTCATTCCAGGCAAAGTCCTCAGTCATACTGTAAATGTCACCAATACCGGGTCAGTCGCCGTGTCCTTCCATGCCAATCGCAAACCTTTAGTTGGCACAGGTAATGCAGTCCATGACTTACTGTCCTGTGGCATTTTCAGTTCTTCATCTCTGTTTCTTATTTATGTGTGATATCTCTGTATTACTGTGCCACAACTATGCAAATAAACAGGTAAGAGGTATTTATAAACTATAAACAGATACATTCATGAACATTTGTGTACGTACTTCATCTGGAAAAATCATAGAATATGAAACTGTAAGACTTTTCAGACAATAATGGGCCAGTTAAAATAACAGTTTGACTTTTTTAAATGAGTTAAATGAGAAGATTGATACTCCCTCCCATATCTGTCCATGAAATACTCTGCTGGAGTCAGGAGATCAGGAGACGGTTAGCCTAGCTTAGCATAAAAACTGGAAACCGTTGAAACAGCTTTCCTGGCTCTGTCCAAATGTAAGAAAAATCAACCTGTCAGCACCTCAAAAGTAGCAGGCTCCTCTGGTTTCCTGGCAACCTCATGGTGACAACAAGACTTCAGGAAGTCACTGCACACAACCGCTTGTCATTTACACATTTTTGTACAGATTAAACAAACAAGACAAACAGCTAATGCTAAGCTAAACTAACCATCACAGATATGGTATTGATCCATTTCCTCCATCTCTCGGCAAGAAAGCAAACAAGCGTATTTCCCATAAAGTCAGAGTTTTTCTAAGCTGGAAAGACAAGACAAACAGATTTATAATTGTGCTGATAAAACTTAGATTGATTCCTGTGTGGGTAAACAAGATAAGCAAATAACCTCCTATTTTAAAGTGGTAGCACAGTAGAGGAAAGGATATGGATAATAGATCAAATCCTGCATCATTATGGCGGTAATATTCTACTTCTGATATGAATCTTTGTGTTATTTTCTATTTATTTAACTATAGTGTGTTGTTGCTTCTTTAAAGGTTTCACTGCAGAATTTCAAAGAGTAAAAAACCTGCCCTGTGGGGAGACACAGACGTTCACAGTTAAATTTGATCCCCAAGGAGCCAATCTGAAGATGGGGGACACAAGTGTTATCATGCCAATACAGGTACACAACTAGATACACACAAACATGTCATTATTACTGTTTCAGCATCATTGTCTCTCTTATTGATCAGTACCATTGCACCCTAAGATGATTTGTTTTGGTTTCACAGGTCACAGGTGGTCCAATGGTCCAAGTGCGGCTGTGTGCAGTGGTGACTGTGCCGGCCATCACTGTTTCCACGGATACACTGCAGTTTGACACTGTGCAGTGTGGCATGTGTCAGGTAATACAGCATGATGACATGGAATGATAATATACTGTTATGTAGCCCTACAAAGGTTGCTCTCTGTGTTCTGTGACTGAATGAAAATGCTTTGTGTTGAACGTTGTATAATTACATAATATCTTACACTGATTTGATTACAATTGGATAGTTACACAAATTCAAATCAGATGTTCATCAATCAATTATTAATGCAGATTGTATTTTACTTTGTGCTATTAACATTCACAAGTAGGAGAACAGGAAAGTAGGTGAAAGCACAAATGCTGTATACAGCTCAACACTGCAGAGTGTGTGCATGGCATGCTAATGAGGGGCACTAATGAGAGACCACTCACTGTGGTGCCCTCTTGTGGTCAAATCAGGTTAAGTTACCAAGGACTTCTCTTACTAAGCTGATACACTTGAAGGGCCTAAACTTGGTTGTTGTTACACATCTTTAAAGAAGTCTTTTTTTTTTTTTTTAGATATATATATTTTTAAGTTTCTTTGTGATTACTGAAAATCTGATTTTAAGGGGCGGGACTACATCCAATTTGCAACTTTTACAAACGTGATGTGGAAACTTGAAGCTGCAGTGCACATACACCGAGCAGGAGACATCTTGAGTCTGGCAGGAAATATTTAGAAATGAACAAAATCTGCATATTCATAGATTCCATTCATAGATTGTTGGAGCTAGAAGGAGTAGATACCTTTTTAAGGATTTCATTGTGGACATTTCTTTGTGAAAAAAACATATCAGACACACATTATTGTTCAAATTAGACTATTTGTGTATATGATTTAATACATGTGTGGAGGGGATCTTTAATATTATGATTTGTGATTTTATGCAGCATGAAGTACATGTATTAACTGGAAATCAATGCATTCAGTTGTAGGACACATGGGGGAATGCACTCAGGTTGTTGTTGAAAACTAAATCTTGTGTGATTTAACCTTCCCCATCAGATGATAACAATACAGCTGTTTAATCATGAGTCTGTGCCCTGCTACTGGAGTATAGCTGAGGAGGTGAAGCCTTTCAAAAAGGTACATCAATTGTAATTGTATGGACATTTCACTGAATGTCTCCAATTAAGTTTGTAATTTGATATCTATGTGACAGAAATTTCTTCTACACAGTATCTATTATTTCAGCTTTAAGAAAACCCTGTGTTGTGAAAACGTGACAAATGCAGATATATCTACATTAGGGTGACACCTGCCTCTGTTCTTGCCTTCTCTCAGGTTGAGAAGGCCCTGTCTCTCTACCAGCGCAGAAAGGTCTTGCAGGAGCTGCAACCACCACCAGTGGTGTTTGAAATCATTCCCAGCTCTGGCATGCTGTCCCCTCGTGAACGAGTTAATGTCCAGATAAAGTTCAGCCCTGCTGAGGGGGTAAGAGCTTAATTAATTTTAGAGTTTAGCACAATACACAGCAGAGCAGCATGGCATTGCATGAGTTTCTGCTTGCATGAAATGGTGGAAACATGTTGTGTAAAACAATTGCTACAAAATAAAGACAAGGACAGTGACCTACTGTGTATATATATGCAGCATGCTTACAGCAGGCAGCTAGTGGTCCGTGTGGCTGACAGCACCAAGCAGGTGTTCATTGCAGCCCAGGGGCAAGGTGAGGAGCCACGACTCGAGTTCTGCCCGTCGGTGGTGCAACTAGGTCCTTGCATGCCCGTCAGTACTGAGGTTGAAGCTGAGGTCACCATCAAAAACCCCTGCTCGTTCCCCATTGAGTTCTACTCCCTGGAATTTGACACACAGTTCCTAGAGGAAGAAAAGGTACTTCTTTTTATCTCCAGGTCCAAAAATAATGTCACCAAATTAATTTGTAATGTACATTGTGAAAAGAAACAAAAAATATCTGAATGTGAATTGTTTTTTAGAACTATATGATGACCATACTGGTTCCATTTATAGATTGATTGTATGACTGCAAAGGGATCAGAAAAAGAGCGAAAGTTGAAATGATAGGGTGCAAGCAAAGCTGTTAAATAATGATACTGTGAGTGCATACAGTACCATTTGGCCCTTTAAAGGTACAGAGTCAGTCTCATGTAAAGCTCACAAAAAGCAGCTTCCTTGAACCAGAAGTTTTAAACCATTCATCCACCAGATCAGAGTAAAGCCATCAGTCACGAGACCATGCCCAGTCTAATTATGAGACATTACAGCTATTTGGACCCTATCCAGGCCTTTTGGGTATATCTGGCTTTTTACTGCTAACTGCATCGGATAGTCACAGTCTCCCCTCTTCCCCATTTCTTCATCCGATGTAGATCCTGCGTCTGATGCAGGGTTATGATGAGAACAACATTCTTCTGCTGCCTCCCAGGGCCCCTGGAGGAAGTCTTCCCACAGAACTGCTTGAGTACTACAAGGAGTACTGCTCCCAGCTGAAAGATGAGGGTAGCTACAGGCACACAGATGTTCATCGGCAAGCAGTGAAATCATATACCTGCATGTGTCTGCAAACTGTATCAGTGCATACCTGTTTTAATGTAATCTGCCTGTGTGCAGCAGAGGTGACGGCAGACTCGGATGAAAAAGAATCTGGGAACACATGCGAGGAAGAAAAGACTCCAGAGAGAAACAATGACCACCCTCCAGTTGAATCATGTGAGTATTCCATTTCTCCATTTCCAAAGCAGAACTTAGCATGCTTATGAATGTAGTCTGACATGAGGTGAGTGTACTTCACTGTCATTTCCACAGGTACTGTGTGTTTTATTTTACATACAATTAACTTCAGCTTCAAGTTTAACTTTATTGTCCCAGAAAATAACTTTTCGATTCCCTCACGGGATCAATAAAGTACTTCTATCTGTCTATCAATCTATTCAGTCGTTTCTGAGATCACCAAAGAGGGAAGCAGTGGGAAACTGGGGCAGCTAGAGATGACCCCCGTATCAAGAGCAATTGCCCGCCACATGTGTGTCGACCTGTCACCAGAGGGTCTGGCTGCACGCAACCGCAGAGGCCTTGGTGTCATTGTGTATGGAGCCCCACTGACAGGTGAAGCAGATATTTCAATCCAATATTCAATATTCACTATACTAGCTGGGATTGATGAGTATAGAGCTGCAACAATTAGTTGATTAATCGATTAGTCAATCGAAAGAAAATGAATCGGCAACTATTTTGATAATCGATTAATCGTTTTTGCTTGAAAAACATTTGCTGGTTCCAGCTGCTGGGGTTTTTTGGGTTGTTGTTTAGGTTTTGGACTGTTGTTTGGACAAAAGACATTTATAGACAAAATGATTAATTGTGAAAATAATCTGCAGATTAATCGATAATGAAAGTAATTGTTAGTTGCATCCCTAGATGAGTATATTTGTGAAATATTGTGTTTGTGTGTCCTGTTCTCCACTTTTTCCAGGTAAGAGCAGCACAGCGGCTGCTCTGGCGCGTCACTACAGAGGGGCGTGTCTGAGAGTCGATTCTGTGGTTACAGATGTGCTGACAAACGGCACTTCGCTTGTTAGCTTGACTGCAAGAAGACTCTATGACTGTGCTGTTGCCGAGTATGCTGAGAAGAGGGCCGAGGAGGCTGGTGAGAGTAAGATAATTTCTGTTCATTCAGTACAATTCTGTCTAATTACTCATACAGGTGGTAATTTTTCTGTTTGTGTATCTGTTTGGGGAGTTACGAGTTACAAGGTCGAGAAGCAGCTTGTGATGGACAGACAAGCAATGCTTTCCCTTACTGTCAATGTGCCATTTAATCAGCAACCACTTCACAGATCACACGGCTCAGCAGTAAAAGACTGTGAAGTGATTGTACTAAACAGCCTTGCGCTTGTAATTAGCCATTAGAAATCACAAGAGCATAGTGTTCAGTTTGAATGGGTAAAAATAGTTAAAAATAGGTAAAAATAAATGTTTCCATCTGCTTCCAGCTCAGGCCGTTGAAAACACCACAGATCCAGGACCTGAAACACACGTCGAAGCCACAGATCCAGCTTCACATGATGTAGAAGAAGTTCTTGCAAAACACAGAGAGGACAGCTGCAGTGGAAATGACACCAAGGTTTCTCGGGAGGATGAAAAGACACACTTTGCCCTTTGCCTGGTACATTCTCCTCTGGTCATCTGCTGTGTTTTAGTGTCACGTGGGGGTGTAGCAATTGAGGGTATCAACCTACTGGATACATCTATGAGAGGATTATATCAAATTGTAAATAGTGTAACAGTTAAATATAATAAACCAATTCCTTTGGTGGGGTTTGGCTTTAGGGAGGAGATGAGACCGCACTCAGCAATCTCTTGCCTGAACAGCTACTGGTCGATATACTGGCAGAAAGATTTCAGGTAAGTTGATGCTTATGCTTATTTCCCCTTAGAAATATGTTGTCTGTAGTATATATGTAGGATGTAGTGTCACACAGTGTTAACTGCTAAAGCACAATGTCACAAAACGTTTAGATGCATACATCAAAAAGGCCTACAGCTACTTGTACTTGTAAATATATCAGACACGTATCATGTCTAAGTTTCATTGTGTCTTCTTGCTCTCTTTGTCTTGTCATTGTTATTGCTGTTGGTGCTTCCGTCGTGATAACAGCTAAGCGATTGTCGCCGGGGCATAGTGATTGATGGCCTGGAATCTGTGTACAGTCAGTCAGAGGCAAGCACGCTGCAAGTGGTCCTCAAGGCCCTCAATAGCCGCAAACACATCTATGTAGTCAACCTGTATGACTCCTATGCTGCCCTGAAGGCACGGGAGAGAGCACAGAGAGAAGCTGAGGGTAAAAATGCACCAGTGCGCTCACACACACACACACATGTTTATACTGTGTACAGAGGATTATTTCTACATAGCAAGGTTTGTGACACAGTACAGCACGTGGAACTGTCTGTGTGTGTCCTTCAGAGGCTCTGCAGAGAGAGGAAGCTGACAGGGAGGAGCAGTGTCTGCAGGGGCTGGACGAGGAGGAGTATGATGCTCTGCCAGAGGAGGAGAAGGAGCGTATTGTCCAGCGACACAGAGAGAAGCTCAGACAGCAGAAAGTCAGGTACTTACTGGAAGATGGGGGGACACATTGGACCTCATGCAATAACATTTTCGTTTTGTATTACTATCAGGTTTGCTTGTACAAGTGTTCCAAGTCAGGTTAACCACACCCTTTTAAGTGGACAAACTTCCCATGAATTGATCCTTTCAGCCTGAACATGCACATTTCATCATTACCATGATCAACGCCTCTAAAATTGCAAAATAAGGCCACCTGTTCCTCTCTCATTGTTTCATTCACAAAATTTTTACCAAGGAGTAAAAAGAAGACTCTCACACACAGTCCTGCTGTCAAAAATCATCAAACGCAAAGTTTAGTAGTGTCGGTAGATGTGTAAGAAGACCCAAAACAATTAGAAGATTTAAAATGAAAAGACATTTTTTCAAAACTTTTCACCTTTCAAGTGAATGTAACCCTGATGCAGAAGAAACAAAGTGGTTGAACCAAGCAGTAGAGATCAAATTAAAGTAAAGAAGCAGCACAGTTGTTATGTAGGAACAAGCTATGTAGGAAAATATAAATAAAGATATGATACAAGAACTATGTGTCTGCATACAATCCTCATTTAACCCTCCAGTTTTTGATGTTGTGTACATGTATGAAGTCCCCTCCAGGGTCTAGTTGTGTTTTGTTTGTCACTACTTAGACCAAAATAGTGGGAATATTTTCAACCATTTCAAAACAATCTGTGTGAATGCATACTTATGTGTGCGCCTGTATGTAAGGGAGCTAGAGCGAATAGTGAGAGTGCAGGAGGAAAGGAGGCAGGAGGAGGAGATGAAGAGGTTGAGAGAAGAGGAGCTGAAGAAGAAGAGCAAAAAGGCTGCAAAGAAGGATCCTAAAGAAGTGTCAAGGAAGAAGAGCTTGCTGGAGGGAAAGCAGGTCGGTATATGTATCCCATTCCAACACTCATGCAAGCTCCTATTAGCAAACACAAATACGCACTTATTTCCATGTTTCATTTCCACCCGCAGTCATCAGATGCGTTGAATGGACGGAGAATGTCATCCTGTGAAAACTTAAAAGAGTCGCCAGTGGACGCAAGAGAGCAACATCATTTGAACGAAGGTGCATGCAACTGAGAGTCCAACTTTTGTTTAATGCAGGAACTTTACATTATTATTTATCTTGGCACCAGAAAAATGTGAATAATATGTAGTAAATAATAATATAAATATTGTGATTTCATTGGTTAGTTGTTGACATACTGTCCTCTTTGCTACTACAGTGCATCAAAGAAAAGAGGATGATGATCTACAAAAGCAGACAGAAGAAACCAAAACATTACGTGCAGAATCTCCTCAACTCACAGACAAGCTGGATAGAGAAAAGGTGGATTTACTGCTAAGTTTACTGCCCACTAAAATGTTAGGGTAACACTGTAGATTTTAACTTGCCATGTACAGTTTGATTCCTCTCTGTACCTTTACAGTACGTACCGATACAAACATGTAGGTTCAAGGGAACAAGATGTGAAGTTAGGGAATAAGGGGGAAACAAAAAACAGTTATACTGTAGATATTTTTTAACTACATGTAAGAGTGACACTGTAAATTGAGAAGCATTATGCTGTACGTTGTGGCCCGTAATCTAAGGCATTACCAATGTTTGTCTCACAATGGACCAATCAACAAGTGGATTTAGATATGTGGATTTACATACTGTACATAACGTAATGACATTCAATCATGAACTTTGCATTTGTTTACCTGACATGAAGTGGGTTTGTGATTGGCTCTCAGAGTACAGAAGCCGCAGAGTTGAAGAGGCGAAGAGAAGAGAAAGAGTTGAAGAAAAGCAAAAAGGGGGGAGAGAGAGTTACTAAAGAAGTATCAGGGAAGAAGGGCCCGCCTGGAGTAAAGGAGGTCTGTACATGCACAGTGTTCAGTGATTCCCCTGTGAAGCAGATCCTCTAAATCATATAACACATTTTTTTTTCTCCAGTCAACAGTTGGGCTGGAGGATCACCGGAGAGAGTCACTAGTGGACCCAAGAGATCAACATCATTTAAATGAAGGTGCCAGCGTGCTTCAATGCAGCACATTTCAGGATTTATTATAAGAAAGGACAAGACAGACTCTTTAAGCTAAGACTTTATTGATTTCAAAGGCTTACCATTTTATTAACAGTCATTTAACAGCCATTTTTTTATCCAGAGAGTGTCTCCAAACCCAATATTAACTCCTGATGTGGCTACCTAATTCATTATAATTGATAGATGTAAGAGCTCACCAATTAGGGTATACAGACATTACACAATACAATACACTAAGAAATCAACACCTTTCTAATTATCAAAATTGACAATATATCACAAGATAAAATGAAACCATGGTTTTTGGTTCTTTTTGCTAACACAGTGCATCAAAACAAAGACGCTGATCATTTTCATAAGAAGACAGAAGAAGCCAAGGGATTACAGGCAGAGTCTCCTCAACCCGCAGGCAACCTGGACGGAGAGACGGTGAGTTTATTAAGGAGCAAAGGTGGTGACACATTCATCCCCACACAGCAATGATGCCTCATCATATTGTGTCACTACTAACCCATTTTATTACAAGTACTTTCTATTTCTTAATTCTTTATTAACATAATGCTGCCATAATGAGTTCTGCATTACCAAAAAACTAAGACTACAGCCTGTTTTGTGTACCTGGAAAAGTAAACATATCTTTCTTCCATTTGTATTTGCACTGAATACTGGGAATACACTCTTTATATATATTAGTAAATATATACTAATTCAGTGTGCTTTGTGAATTACAGTCACAGTTACATGTAATACAGTTAAATATCAAATTTTCATCAACATAACGATGGAAAAATAACCTTGCTCTTGCAGTTAATACCTTTGTAATGAGACAATTTTAGTCATATAATGTGTTGCATGTGGAATGAGCCCCATACCTACACCGAGCCTCAGTCATGCAAGAAAAAGCAATACTGTTAACTGCTCCCTATCCAGTCCAGTGTAGATGATCTGCAGTCTCAGTTCAATACATATGAGCACAGCCAGGAACAAGTGGAGCACATCCTGCAGCACTGGGACCGAGCACAGGGCTTGTTGTTGGACCCGCTGCCCAGTGAAGAAGGCCTGCTTTTGTCAGAGGACGCCACAACAGAGAAACATGTGAGACTAAATTTTTCTTTATCCTTCTAGCCTTTTAAATTAAAACTATTTTCTGTGGGGCTAGCTGCCAGAGAGACACTACTATTAACTGCTTTTAGTTACATTTGTGATTGACTGTCTGCAGTTTGAAGGGATGGTCTGTGCTGAAGTGCAGACAGACACTTTTTCGTCTTGGAAGAATTCTAGTTTGTGCTTAAAGTTATTAACTCTTTTGTTACCATAAATTAAAGGGTACCACGATCATTTTGTCATACTAAACTATTTTAGTGGCATTGTTTCAGCTAGATACCTTTCCATATGTGCCAATAAACTTTATTTCACTGTACTTGCTAATTGTACTCAGCAAGAAAAAATGAGAGCACCTCCAGTGTTATTCCAGTATTTGTCCCTTTTGCATGAATGACCAACGTAGACAAAGAAAGCCTCAGGATTACTAAAATTTGAAACACATCAATTTAATCTGTGTGCACAGTCCCCTGTTGGCAAGAGGAACAAGAAAGCCAATGGCAAGACCCTGTCTCCAATGCCCAGTCAGACGGCAGCACCACCCAAAGGAGACAATGCAGGGGACAATGTGTCTTCACAAAACATCATCCCTCACATTGTGCTGAATGTAACAGGGAAAGACTATCTGAGTGCCACAGAGCTGCTCGAAGGCAGCACCCTGCCTTCACTGGACGAGGTATGGTTTGCCTGATTTTTTTGTTTTTATAGTTTTTATATAGTTTTCCCAAAATGTAGTTTTTCATTTGTTTATTCTTACTGCCTCATCTGCTTCCATCTCTCCTTTGGTCTCATTAGGTGTTGGATGATATGGGGTTGGGACCCAGCGGCCCACCCATCCCTCCTCCTGTCACCTTCTCCATGGTTCCTTTCCCCCAAAACAGGGAGCAATCTAACAGTCAACTCACCTGTGACTGTTTCACCTTCCTGGTTCCCTCGGAGCTGGACGACCAGGGTGAGGAGAAGAAAGATTCAGAGGAGGATATACAATTATCAGTTGTGAAGGTAATGGTACATTCACATCACATGACTGCAAAATTAGCATATGTGATAGTGTGATGTTGAAAAGTGATCTTGCCCCAAGATGCCACATGCTTTTATGGCAAGACACAGTTGTATATACAGGAAATTTGGTCTTAATTTAAGAATGCCGTGAAATACAACCTAACACTCATCTTTATCATGGTCACTCAGGTTTATGCTATCCGTAAATCAAAAGTACAAACTGATCAAACTGAAAGATTTTAAAATCCCAATGGTGTTTGTGTGTGTTTGTGCACACTAAAGGAGGAGGCAGCGGCACATTCCAAAAGTCGCAGCAGGGGAAACATTAAAGAGAGTGCAGCAACAAAGGACAAGGATAAAAAGACCAGAGAAAGTCAGAAGAGCAAGAGACGAACTTCAGCCAAGACCAAAGCAAAGGGCTCGGACTGGTCTTCCTCACCTCTGTTACATGTCTCCTCTATGTCTGACTGCACCGAACAAGAACAACACCAAGGAAACTTAGAGCTGAAACGCAACCAGAGGCAAGCAAACACACTTAGACACATTCTACAAGGACACATTGTGGTGTTTTCGCTATGTTGTTGTTTTACTAAGTGTGTGTGTGTGTGTGTGTGTGTGTGTGTTTGTGCATGTATTTGTGTGCAGCCTGACAAGATTTCGCTGGGTTGTACCAGCCAACAGTAAGGTGGTTCTGAAGATCTGGTTCTACTCACACTCCCCGGGGACATTTGAACAGACCTTCAACTTTGAGCTACTGGGGACCCAGAGACACTACCAGCTTTTCTGCAGAGGACTTTGCACCTATCCCTCCATCTGCAAGGACTACATGTCAGTGGGAAGGGGGGCAAAGGAGGGGTCTTTACTGATAATAATTGAACTTTGGTCTTGATATTTCACCCAATATTTGTGTACACAATATAACTTTAATACAACCACTTATTTTTATAGATTAATTAGACAGAACACTGTTAGTTTCGTGTCGACGTATTAATTGATACAGCCAATCAAATCATTGCATGAACCAGAAACGTTAGCGTTCTGTCAGAATGATGGTGACACTGAGCCAAACAGCAGCCTGATACACAAGAGCCACAGACTTTGAAAAACAACCCACATTAGCTTTGTTGTTAAAGTATCCTTCTCATCTAACTTACAAACATGAACACACATCTTGTCCTGCTCTTTATCTTGTTGAACGAGCCACCAAACAAACATTCACTGGGAGAAAGAAATATGCACTGCTAATGTCAGTTGGCAGGCCATGTAAGTTAGCTAATTAGCTGCTCCGCTGCAGCACATTAAACAGCAGGTAAACACACCTGCAAATGTCACTTAGGCTCCTTTAGATGCTGTTGTGATCCTTACTCTTCAGTACGCCCTGCCAAGTCTTGTAAGCCACAGCGCAAGTTTGTTCCTACTGCTACTTTCTCCTTGTTCATTTTTTTTATTCCTCTTGATAAAAAACCCCCAATTAATATAAAAAACTAACCATATGTATATTTAAAAAAACAACATTATTTTTGACATAAAAAAGAGATGACTAAAACGGGATTTCAGTTGGACTTAAAGTTATCATATGTGGTTTCTGCAGGACTCTTTTTTCCTTCAGTAAGAAGGTGCCACAAATGGAGGAAGGGCTCCAGAAGACTTACATAATCAAACATGGATACTTTGAGTTTGGACCGTTACTCTGTGGCAAGACTAGAGACAGGTGAGAGGCAGAGTGATGGCAATGAATGGCTTAGTGTGTTTATGTTGGGCTTTGCCTCTTGTATTTACAGATTCACGTGTCTGTGTTTGTGTTTGTGTAGATACAAGGAAAATAGGTACCCAGAGAACACAGAGAAGCTGGTGATTCATAACAGTTCTGGTCTGGAGGCTGAGGTCCTGTTCAGTTTCCAGTATGATACTCAGGCTACCACATATCTACTGGACCCCCCAGCCATGACTCTCAAACCTGACCAGAAACAGGTACTATCTCACTTCTCATTCAGATCACCGATCAAAATACCAGATGACAATATTCTGGTGTCAGAAAGCATCCATACAGTAAAGATTCAAAGAGTAAAGATTCTTCTGTCCTGCTAGGAGTTGACAGTGTGGGCCTACCCAACAAAACTGGGACAAATAAAGGACAACGTTGTTTGCCATATAAAGGACAATCCAGAGCTTGTCATCATCAACCTCTCCTGCTGGGGCGTCCGGCCAGAGCTGGAGCCGGAAAGCAAGCATTTGCAATTTGACAGGATTTTACTGCACAGGTACTAAAATATAGAATATTCTAAATCAGGGAAGATAAATTATTTTTCCACAATAGTTTGACAAGAGATTTTTACAAAGCGCAGTGAATCCCCTCCAAAGACAGAAGCTTCATGTCAAGTTCAAAATACTGTACATAAATTACAGCAATAACAGCGATTATTATCAAATTCTTCTGTAAACTGTCCTTTTCTCAGCTCAACCTACCTTCTTGCATCCTTCTCTCTAGGCAGGACAGCCGTAGTGTGATGCTGCACAATAAGACAGCTCTGCCGGTATCCTGGAGACTGCAGGGCATAGAGGAGTTGGGCGATGAGTTCAGTGTGCCACAGGATCAGGGCATCATCTCACCTAACTCCTCTTTCCCCCTGAGCTTGCACTTCAGGGCCATTAGGCCACTCCACATAAAGAAGATCTTACGTCTGGAGGTAGAGTAAGACTATACAGACAAATCACAACGCATCATACTCTGACAACCACGTCCACCAGAGGGGAAAACAATCAGTGTCACAGTATGCAACCAAAGGTTGAAATGCTAATAAAATGCCTGTATATAGCTAAAAACATTCAAATTCATCATGTTTAAGGATGATTTTAGCACCCTATGTTTACCGGAGAGGACAAACTCAATATTGTCTATCTCAGTGTCTCTTTTCAAGCTAAAATACTGTAGTTAGCCAAGGCACCTGCAAACATAAAACTGCATCGCTGGTTGGGATGTAATTCTGCGTTGTCTCTATGGGCAGGGCCTATGCAAGTAGAAGTGAAAGGTGGTGACAACGTGACAAACTTGTATGTATGTACAGCATGTGCGTTGTGTTTCGTTTCAGGTATCTGATGTACAGAAGATTCTAGGCATCGTACATACAGAAAACATACAGGTCACTGCTGAAGCCTATGATATCGCTTTGGACATCTCACCAGGTAGAATCTGGTAGAGCGTACAAACATTTCATGTAAAAGTCAAAGTTACTCTGGGCCTTCTCTGACTCATTGAGATTTGAACCCAGGATCTTCTTGCTGTGAGGTGACAGTATTAACCACTGAGTGACTGAGCTGCAGTGCTGATATCATAATAATTGAAAATAATATACTATGTACTCTTATTTCTGTGGCAGATGGCTGTCTGGACTTTGGAACCGTCAAAGTCTTTGAAGAGGCCAAACTGTCTCTCAGGATGAAAAACCAAGGGAAATATGAAATAGCCTACAAGTGAGTTTGAACTGCTAGTTTTTGATCCAACAGTGTACCATAGAATTAAAGTCTCAGTCTGCGTTCCACATTACTGTTAGTGACTTTTATTTCACCATGTGAAATTAGTTACTTGAATCCTTCTCTTTCTACAAGGTTTACATTCCAGCAGACCGACCCAATCCAGCCCAACCTAGGCTCCATTTTCACAGTGTCCCCCCAGAGCGGTACTCTAATTCCCTACGAGAAGGCCACAGCAGTCCACATCCTCTGCAGACCTTACACGGAAGTCTTGATTAGAGAGCAACCTGTCCTACCTTGCCAGGTCTGAGCCACACAGTGGTCTTAATGATCACAGGGCTGGAGGTTCAATTATATATTGAAGTCATAGTGGAACGGAGAAGGATGTTCTAACCTTGTTGGCTAATTATTTTACTTTTACTTCATGATGCCCCTAGAAAACCACCAAATGATTATGATTATACGTACATTAAAGAATGAGGTGATCATTTTAAAAAAAACTGTAAAATGTATCAATGCTGCTGCTGATTTACTGGATGCTAGAAAACACATTAAAGAAACATTTTATTTTCTCTTCTGCAGGTGATTGAACCCAACATTGGGAATGGCGGAGAAACCATTGCAATTTTGGCCATCAAGGTTTCAGTCGAGTCTGTCTTCTCCAGGTTAAGCCTTGATTCATACTTATATGATTTCATACTCTTTTTTTTTTGTAATATGTATAACAATAACAAAAAATATTACAATTAATTCTGATCAAAATTGTGTTTTACTCCTCACTAAACTTTATTTTTGGATTCCGTTAAATTATCATAATGATGTTGAATGTTTTGCTTTATCATTTACCATCTCATCAGTAAATTCAAATTGGGAATTGCTGTGTGGTCCTTCTTTAGGTACAAGATCACACCTGCATGTGACATCAACTTTGGTCCACTAGTCTACGGCTGCAAGAAAAGCCAGAGCTTCACTATTGAGAACGATGGAGTCTTTGAGACCCGTTTCTCCATCTGCCGCATGATCACGGACGCTGATCCACGAGGGAGGCCTGGGTGGGGGAACAGGACACACAAACAAACACATACACAGAGTCACAAAGACTATTCCAAAAACAAAGTTAGAATACTATATTAAAGTGTAATACACCTCATAAATTAAGTAAAATTGAAGCATCTTTGTGTTGCCACTGCCTGCAAATTATTTTTTGCAGACTGTAAGGAACGTGTTGCTTTTATGATGAAGTCCTATAGTGTGAAAGTAAAACAAATTAAACAACAAAAAACAATATCAAGTAAAATAGTCAGTTTATATTACTACTGTATGTTATTTCTCTTTAGCTTTACAGTAAACAGTATCTGAAGGCACTAACAACTTGCAATACCTTACTGAAAAGAAAGGGGAAATTAAAACAATTGGCTTGCGTGGGCAGAATCAGAAATCCTTTTTTTGTCTCGCAGTGGAGAAATTTACGTTGTTGCAGCAAAAGTGTACAGTGCAGGAGAGAGAAAAATAAAATCAAATAAGTGTAAAAATGTCAATGTCAATGTTATGTTCAATGTCATTTAAAAAATAAGAAAGACCTCTCTCTGGTACTGCTTTAAATTTTTTACGAATATCATATTGCGCATAAATCACAAGTAAGCATAAAAAATGTATTAGGTTTTGCGCCTTGTTTCAAGTCGAGGTTGAAGTACTAAGAATATTTTAACAAGCGCTGAAAATATATTGCCTTCAATATTGTAACGATATGCACTGTGGACCTAAAAAATGGATTCCAACATTAACTAATCTTATCAGTTATGACTCCCAGAAAGTTAAACATTTTGTTTGCATACCTACATTAAATGCCAAAGTGTGCAATTTATTGTCCACCATTACCACTGCGAACAGTCGGAGGTCTCAACTGCTGCCTGGAATTATGCCAAAAAACTGACATAGTTCTTCTCCAGTATCAGTTTGCTTAAAGATGTTTAAATGAAATTGTGGGTTGTGTCCCTGTGTGCTGGTCTCAGGGGTCCAGGGAAGAAGATGCTTCGAGAAAGCCATTCAGGGAGGCACACTGGTGCCAGTAGCAAAGTGAGACGTGAGTCCTTCCACAAAGAGATGAGTGTTACACAGGTGAGCGGCTGCTAATGGAGATGTCAACAATGACAACAATGACAGTGCCTAATAATATATGGAGGTTTTTTTACCCTCCTCTCCATGTTTGTCAAAGTAATGTGCTAACCATTTTCTCACAGGGGTAATCATTGAAAAAGCATGACGTGCTTGTCAGCTCCCATCATGTGTTTTTTTACATTTTGAATATTGTTCTCATTGTGGTAAATGCAATGCATGGTTAGCACAGCAAGAGAGATTTTGCCACTGATTTAGAGGAAGGAGTCAGAACAGTCAGTTCATCCAAATGACAAAAAAGCAAATTTTGTCACTTACCTCTAGTCGTATCTAGCCTAGTTTCATTACAAAACAATCTTAATAAGGGTTTGTTTTTTAATTGATCAAACATTATGTTCGGTTTGCCGATCTTTACACAAGTAGAACAGACGTTTTTCACAGCAGCATTTTAACTTGTCAGACAGAAGTGTAACTAGAACAGAGCCATCGTCAATGTTATTGGCCTCATCTGTGCATTTCCTGAAATGACAAGTCAAAATGTCTGCTGTCTGAAGGTCTATGAATCTGATTCATTTAAAAATGATCAATAAAAAGAGTGCTCTAATGTTAAACTTGACTTGTTTTGTTACTAGCTTCCCCAGCATTTTCATCTGTACCTCTCTGTGTCCTTCCATGTTCCTCCCCAGAATCGCCTCACTACGGGCGTGTTCTCAGTGTCTCCCTGCGCAGGGAGTCTGCAGCCAGGGTCTCATCAGGTAGTGACAGTGGACTGTGTGGCTGAACAGCTGGGCAACTGGAACCAGGATTTGCTCATTGACATCAGTGACCGTGATCCCTCAGATCAGCCTGACGGCATCCCGTACAGACTTCTGGCTGAAGTCTGCAAACCAGGTGAGAGCTGTATGATCCTATTCTGTCTTATCTAATTTATAAACCTGACCAGAGTAGTGGCTTCTTTGCAAAATGGGTCAGTTCCATGCATGTCATATGCATAGGTTCTCTTGAGATCACTAAGATGGGCACAAACTTTGACCATTCAGAAAAACAGTGCTTACTGCTGTTTCCATTCTGGTGCCATATGAGAGTATGTTCAAAGTCATATTATCTAGGTCATCTTCTCTTTCATCAGAGGTTTTCATCTTAATGATCATAAAAGCATTGAGCACTACATAAAGAACGACATTGGTTGATCATCTTCATCAAGTGCTATTCGTTTGACTGTATTCACTTTTTTTATTTTATTTTTTTCAGGCATAGCGTTAGACGTGGCCTCCATCTTTGAGGAACACCATCAGTGCCAGAACAGCAGTCAGCTCTCCTCTGAGCAGTTTTGCAATGCTGAAGGCATTTATGTCCGGGATGAGAACAAGTTTATTTTCAACAAAGTTCTGGTCGGGCGAACCGCTCAGGCCTGCTTCAAACTCACCAACAACAACAAGGTGCCCTGCGTGCTCAGCTTGGCCATCAAAAATGTTGCCGCTAAGGTAAGTGATGTAAAGCTCTGTGGGTAGATACATGGATAAGGGTTAGAGTGTCACTTACTGTGGTAGAGAGTAGTTAGCAGGTCAAAACTGTCCCGTGTTTCCTTACAGATGTCCCGTAACAAGGAGGTTTTTGATTTGTCAGCTACATCACTGAGCGTTCCCAGCCAGTCACACTCGTTTGCTGTGGTCACCTTTACACCCCAGACAATGCAGCTCTACAGTGCTGTGTTTGAGGCCACAATGGAGGGAACCAGCAGGTATATAAGTGGGAGTGTAGTGAGAGAATAGTGTGATCTCTTGCTTTGCCCTGCTGACCACTGCCCACCTTTTCTTGTTCTCTGTCAGGTCCGGAATGACACCCACATTCAAGAACAAGGTGCTGGAGTTTGAAATAATGGGAGAGGGCAATCTTCCCAGTGTGTGTGTGGTGCGTCCAGCTCTGAGGAACAGCGGAGGAAGCCCAATGCTGCAGTTCAGACGGGTATTGGTAGGGCGCAGACATACCCTGCCACTGGTGTTGCTAAATGATGGAAATGTTTCAGCTCAGGTGAGAGGAGTCATTTTGTTTTATTAATGGGTTTCTTTTGGAGCCACCCCAAACCATTTTTAAAACAAATCTCTTTTAGCAACATTACATAGTTATCTACTTAATTTACAAGAAAACCAAGCTCACATGAAGATAATACAGTAGATGCAGTATACTTAGATAAAGGGGGGGTTGCCAATAAAGGTGCTTTGTGGCTCTCTGTGTTGTGTAGGTCCAGATTGACATGCTGGATAAACATGGAGTGTTCACCCTCACAGCTGCTCCTGGCAACACTTGCAGCTCCATCCACTCCACACAGCTTGAGGGCACCGATGACTCAGGTACAACCTTGACCTGTAAATCTCTGTGCTCAGTAGAATGCATCTGCTCTGGTGCTTTTGGAATAAGATGTCAATATACTGTTCACTTTGGTGTTTGCTTACTGCTCAGTTTCCAATCAGTACTGCTACTATTACTGCTGCTGGTCAGTATTATAGATTTTCATTAGTCCGTATTCTACCCCACCATCCACTTGTAGACTCTGGCCCAGTCCCACTGCCCGCACTAATTCCTAGGCAGTGAACCCTTATTCAGTTCCCTTGTGGAACTGCAAGAATATTCTGAGAGAGTTGGGTCAGAGATTTGGGTTTCCTATGCTAGTAGCAGCTAAAGCAGAGATGAGGAGCAGGCTACAGAGGTCTGGTAAGCTTGTAGCCTTCAGCCCTAACCAATGCTGACTCAAGTGACATCACTTAAAGTTTCTTGCAGCTGCCTCTGGAGCATGTTGCAGAATTGTGCATTGCCAAACAGTATAATTTGGCGTATTATCTGCAACTGCAGACAGTTTTGATTGACCTTAAGCCATAAGGTTTTGTGAAACCTGTGTTATTTGATAGTAATTTATTTACCCCAGTGACCGAGAATGCAGCCAAAACTGCACCAGCTATACGAAACGTGAACAAATAGCTAGAATAAAACATAGAATTTTGTAATTTAATTTGACAATATGAATGCCTTTTATTGAGAAACATACTGGGATACTGTTTTTTTGCTCTAAAAGTCAAGAGTTCAACATTGACTCTACTATGCTAGAAACATCCCTATATTTTTCCATCTTCCACAGAGCCTCAGTTGGTGCACAGAGCCATCCTGAGGCTGAATGTTAACGAGCAGGTAGAGTTTGAGGTCAGCTTCTACTCTGACAAGCCCCTGAGTGTCAAGGCCAAGATGTCACTTCAGGTGGAGGACAACCAGTACAACAATACCATTGTACGAGTGAGCGGAGAAGCTTACCAGGAAATCGTCTCTCTTGACAACATCAGCAGGTCATCGCAAGAAATTGATCAGGAAGATGATGAGGGAGGTAAGAGATAAAGGGAGGACAGGAGACTAATCATGTAGGAATGGAGAGAAAGAGGTGTAAAGTAGGTATATTAATCAGCCAGAGAAGCAGTCGCCCTGATTGTGCACATAGAAACCCTGTCGTGTCATAATTTATTAACATGGAAGTTTGTTTCTTCTGAATTTTTGTACAAGGCCTGTTTCTTTCACACAGGTAATTATGAGGTGCTGAATTTTGGTGACTGCCATGTAGATCGTCCCTACCAAGAGAGTTTCACCATGACCAACCACAGCAGCAGCCAGGTGGTGAGGTTTGAGTGGCCTCCTGCTGGACCCCATGTCTTCTTTTCACCACAGGTAAAGCATTGAGGGAAGGAATACAGGAGTGGCTGTACAACAGAAACGTTTACAGTATCAATAGCTACATTATTTATTCAGTTCAACAAATTAATACCAATTAAATGTAGTTATTATTGTATATTGTGGCTCTTTTTGGTCATTTTGTGTCTCGGCATTTGTTTTGTTTTGTTGCGTTTCTTTGTGGTAGTTGTCCATCTCTTTGTGGTTGTCTTGTGTCTCTGTGGTTGTTTTGTATCTCTTTGTGGTGGTTAAATCTATGAAGTAAAATAAAGGTTAATATCTGTCTAAAACTAATTATTAGCTGCTTCTTACAGGTGGGACACCTTCATGCTGGTTGTTCTAAGGAAGTCATCGTCACCTTTTCCTCCAGTCAGCCAGTGACTCTGACCAGCCAGCCAATGAGATGCAAGGTTTGTCAGGTGGAGTTCCAGCAGCCTCTAGAGCAGGTGGCTGACTGGGACGACCGGCAGAGGACGGTGCAGTGGCTGAGCTCTTTCAAGCAGACTTCAGGAGCCCGACAGCAACCTCTGAAGAATAAGGTAAACATGTTGACTGTGATGTGAAAGAGATGTTGAAGAGAGAGAGTTACAAGCTCACAATTTCAATTAAGCTAACATGTTTGCAAAATGTTTGCATGCAGGTGATAAAGACAGATCCTGAGCCCTGCTGCTCTTTGGTCGAGGGCTCTCAGTGGGAGTTGGAATTGCGTATCAGTGCAGTTTGTGACTATGTGAAGTTCAGCTGCAGCACTGACACCATCCACTTCAAAGACACCATGCTTTACCAAACCAGGCTCCACCAGTAAGTCGGGCTCTGGGTAAATGCAGTATATGCTGTTGCTGTCATTAAACCAAAATGAACTATACAAAAATTACAAATCTATTTTATCTATTGGGCATCCTGAGAGAACAGATACTAAAGATCAAAATGAAACTATGGGCTCAATCTTGACCTCCTCTTGCATGCCATCCCATTACACTGATTTATGACACACTATCGCAGTGGTTACAACAGTGTTAAGTAAAGTGCCAATTACATTAATATGATGTTTATTGTGTGTGTGTGTGTGTGTGTGTGTGTGTGTGTGTGTGTGTGTGTGTGTGTGTGCGCGCGCAGACTGCAGGTAGTGAATTGTGGCACTGTCAAACTGGAATTCTCCTTGCAAGTCGACATGGATCCAAGCAACAACATGGCCAACAATGAACAAGGAGGTACTGTATATGTGTATGATTTTGTGAATTTGTCAGCATTTGATTTGACCTTGAATATCAGCCTTAACTGTTATTGCTGTACCATTATGTTCCAAGATTGAATTTATATGACTATTTACAATTGAATGCTATTGGAAACTGTGTTTACATGCGAACATCTGTTGACTATAACAGATGGAACACTTACCCCTCGACCAGGCAGCAGGTCAGCAGGATTGTTAACTGGAGCCCGTCCTGCCAGCGCTCTGGCCAGCGTGATGTCTCTTCTGATCGGCAATCCTGAGCTTCTGCCCATCAGCGTTGAGCCCAGCGTAGTGGCCATAGAGCCTGGTGCCATACAGAATTTCACCATTCGCTTTTCACCTCTGGAGGTGGCCCAGTTTCAGGGCAGGCTGTTCTGCAGGTACAGTGAATTGTTTTTTAAATTGAACATTGTTAAGAACAAAGAACAGCCATATAATCTTTACAGCCACCACAGTTACAAGCAGAGTCTTACAATTCCTGAAAAAGTTATGAAATTAGACATTTCAGGCCTGGAAATTGTTTGGCATTCGAATGATAAATATAGTACATGGCACAAGAGGAAAGACCCTAGCCTAGCCTGCTATATAGGCTTACCTTATGTAAACTATAAATAGTCGTGAAAAATGGGGTAAAATATTATGGAAAAGTTATAGAAAGGTTTGAAAATGAATTGGCAAAAATGTGTGGGAATGCTGTACAAGGGAATATGACTTGTTATTCCATGACTGGATCCCAGTCTGACTGCCATGCTGATCCAGACGTGAACTGGAAAAAAGAAGTTGGCCACACCCTGAGGCCTGAGCCCTGAGGCTGCACTGGCAACAGACTGTCATAGTATAGGACATCTGTTTGTAGTTTTCTGTACCTCTTTTATACACCCCCTTCTAAGTGTTGAGGGACAGGGTGACTTCAAAATGTCTTCAAAAGAATAATGATCCAAACTTTTCTTTCTTTTTTTTATTTCAGTATCCCCAACTTGCAGGATGGGGATCAGGCTCCCTGTATCTCAGTGTCTGGACGCAGTCTGTTGCCGCACTGCCACTTTGACCTGGAGGACTCAGACTATATCAGTGGGAACCACCGCAACCCTGAATTCAGGGTCCCTCTGGACCCCAACACCAGGGTGATAGAGTTCAATGCTATTGGCTTCTCTGCTCCATCAAAAAGGTAACAGAGAGAGAGAGAGATGTGAGGGCTTTTTATCCCCATCACTGTACGCCCTAACACTCTCAATGTGCCTGTGTGTGTTCTTGGCTTACTCCACAGATGTTTTAGTGTGTTGAACCCAACCAGTAAACCCTTCTCATTTAAGTGGAGGTGTGAGGACTCAGGTGGCAGCTTGTTCTGCTGCCTCACCCCATGTGGTACCATCCTGCCTGGGAAGAAAGAGGAAGTAAGGATGGAAACAGCGGAATCTCTATTTGGGGTGGTGGGATCTTATAACATCACCGTCTTCACCTAATTCCATCCTTCTTCATTTCATCTTCTTCAATCAATCTCAATCTCTTTCCTCATTTGGGGTTTTTGGCCTCCATTTCATTACTGTTGCAGTTTCTCCCCATGTCCCACTTTATCACAACTAATCTAATCTAATCTCACTCCTTTAATTTAATCTAATACAATTTTAATTGTGTCTAATCAAAATCAGTTTCTAGCTCAACTCATCTGATCTAGCTTGTTCATCACTCTTCCCTTCCACTCTTCCTCATCTTTATTCCTCTCACTCTCCCACTTTGTGTTCTCTGTTTTTCTTAAATTGTTAGCCATTTGTAATCCTCTCGTATGTCTCTCTGTGTGTATGCAGATGTGTTTTGAATATGTAGCTGAGCAGCTAGATGCGGTGGAGTCATTCTGGAGCTTTGTGATCGAGACTCTGTTGTTGTCTGTCCCCTTCCTGTGTGTGGGCACCGCAAGAGAACCACTCGTCTATCTCGCCAGACCTCACCTTGACTTTGGAGAGCTGCTTGTTGGTATGTACAGTAACATGCACAGACACGCAGACCCATACATGCATTTACAGAGTGAAATCACACATCTCTTTCAAGTCAAACCGCATATTGAACACGAAGCAATGATTTTGTTTTCCTCCTGCGATGTGGTGACAGTGCGTTCATTTTGCTGTAATGATGTGATACAGGATATACACTTATTTCTGTAAAGTTCACTCTCAAGTTTTTTCATATCTGTTTATTTCAAAAACATCGGCTCACACTTAAGCATGACTAAGGTATGGTTTAGGCAAGGTCAGGCAGGTCTGTGGCGGCTGTGGCGAATTGTAGGGTTGGCAGTTTGATCCCTGGCTCCTCCTGTCCATGTGTCGAAGTGTCCTTGAGCAAGACACTGAACCCCCAGTTGCTCCTGATTTAGAAGTCGCTTTGGATAAAAGCATCTCCTAAATGTAATGTAACCAAAACCACTTGGCTAGGGTTAAGAAATCAGTGGAAATCAGTGTTCATATGGTTATTAATTAGCCAATTTCTCTAACCAATTGGCTAATTAATAACCATGTGAACACTGATTTCCAATATAAGACCTGACCCCTTATTTGCAATGCAACAAAGCCCTTTTTATGGTTTACATCTTTCACATCATAAATCTACTGTAACAAAGTAAATACAGTGCTCCTGTAGATCCCAATAAATTAGACCTTGCAGCATCTAATACTGACCCCATATGAAGACGGGCAGACTGCAGCTACTGTGCTGCGTGGTGCTGAAATGAAGTCTAATATATGTGATCAGATAAATAATATAATCTACTTCAATTAAATGAAACAAGCACAAAGGGAATTCAAACACAGTTCCAAATTCGAGTCTATGTGAGCACAACAGTTTTCAACCACTTATCACTGGTCACCGTTTATCATGAGTGGATAACATATTGTTTAAATCCCCAGTCTCATAGTGAACACATTCACTTATATGA
Source organism: Nannoperca obscura (assembly GCA_036024295.1). Lineage (NCBI taxonomy): Eukaryota > Metazoa > Chordata > Actinopteri > Centrarchiformes > Percichthyidae > Nannoperca > Nannoperca obscura. The sequence goes on along the minus strand of JAVQJL010088400.1, from coordinate 22,235 downwards.
CTCATTATTTGACTAAATGAGTGTTAACAAGCTGTTAACTGTTAACTGCCCTCACATACTGTAATTATTGGAACAAATGACATCTCGATTAAACCCCTAAAACAAACCTCCTTGGTTGAACCTAATAAAAAAATGTATTTAAAAAAAGCAATAAACCTGTAAAGCTACTTATGAGACGGGCTTATACCACTGACACCTCATTGTGTGTGAGTGTTCCCAAATCTGTCTTTTGAGGCATTCCTCATATTTTCAAGGCAATAGGACTTTGTTTTCTGGTCAAGGTTAGAGTTAGATCTTACCTTTATATCGTATTCTGAATGAAGTACATTCATTGTGTGTGTGTGTGTGTGTCTGTGTATGTGTGCCTGCACAGGTCGCAAAGTGGAACAGACAGTCGACCTGGTGAACGGAGAGGAGGAGCCCTACCACTTCTCTGTGTTGCAGTCGTCTCTTCTCTGTAATGACCAGCAGTCCAGCCTCGTTTTGCAGCCCATGACTGGCGCAGTGGCACCCAGGGACAGGTTGATGACAGTATAACATACATTAAAGACAACAATGCTGTATATTAATTTTGTGTCATTGATTATTATTTATAAATGCAATCACTTGCTTATGCATGATGTATTGTGCATCTTATTAAAATGGCAAATATTAAAACTTTTGTTAGATAGCTTATATGTCTCTTCATCGTTAGTAAACTCTTTTACCTTTCTATCACAGCATACTTTAAAGTCATTGTCATTGGTTGTGAACTCTTTGGTGCAGGTTGCCATTGTCGGTGTGCTTCACACCTTGCCAGAAGGGCTGTGTGAGCTTCCGACTAGTTCTGAGGGTGAAGAGGAAGTCAGAGTCACTTGTACTCGCAGTTAAGGCCGATTGTTTCACCATGAGCACTTCGGTTCAAGTCCAGAAGCCAGATGGAGGCCTCAGAGAGATCAGCCCTAACCACCAAGACACCCTGGACTTTGGAAAGGTCCGCACATCACAGACACAAATACTCACAAACACAATCACACACCTTCCTCATCTTCCTGTATGTGTCTGTATGCACACTATCTGTAGGTGGAGATTTCTGAGCAATCCACTTTTAATTTTCTGGTATCAAATCTGGCAAGATTCAGCCTGGAAGTGAACTTTGACCTGACAGGACCCAGCGAGCTGCTGCAACACTTGGATGCAAAACCGCAAAATGCTATTATTGAGGTTGGGAAGCAGCTGCAGTCGTCACTCTTCTTTCATGCCCGCAGCATCTGTAACCTCCAGGACGTCAGACTGAGTATCAAGGTAAGATGCTGATTGCCTATCAAACAGTATGAGGACTTTCACAGAGGTGGCAGTGCTTTAAAGGCTCGGCAGGCTAGTTTGGCCTCATCCTGCAATGACAATAAAAAAAGTTGTATTGCCACAAATAATCTATAAACACTGATAAAGACTTTTCTCTTAATCTATGCTTTTCTTTCCACGTTCTGTTAAGTGTGGTAAAAACTCAAAAACAGAATCTACTTTTCTCTTCATCATCTTCAGAGGCAAATACTAAGAGTTCTGCCTAATGAAGACATAATTCAATATTGTATTCTACCAAACGTTTAATACATTGTTCAAAATCCTTAAAGGCAAGTTAACAACTACATAATCTAATTTAAAAAAGATATAAAAGAGGGACACCTGAAAATTTTGTTCATATTTGGTTAAACATTTGGTGGAACCTTAAACACCACATTGTGTTTCTATTCTCTTTCCTAACCTCCTAGTATTAATGGCATGTGCCCTGTACTGTATGTAGAGTAGTTTAGTTAATAAGTGGCATGCCATTGAACAAATATGTTTTATATGAAATCTTGATTTACTGTTTCTGGGTCCAATCCTCTCTCTCCTGTATTTTTCCCTCTTTTTTCTCTCATCAGGTAAAGCATGGACCAACATTCACCTTTGCCATTAAAGGCAGGGCTCTAGCACCTAGCCTTGAATTCTCCTTCACCAAGTACAACTTTGGCAAATGCTTCCTGTATGTTCCTGGCATGGCGCCAGCCTCCCAGACTCTAGTGATCAGCAACAAAGGCGAAAAGGACATCAGGTAGTGTGTGTGTCCATCTGTTTTTCTCCGTGTGTGTTTACTGCAGAAAGGCGTGTTTTTATTCAACTCAGAATGTGAGAGTTTGAGAGTTGACTCAGAAGTTTCTGCGCTCTACCTCCCCCTCCCCAGTGTCCAGTGCCAATTCAGGAACACCCCTCACCTAGAGATGGACTTCCAACCAGATATTTTATCCCCTGGTGCTGTGATGGAGGTTCCAGTCCACTTCTATCCTCGTGAGGCATGCCGTTACCATGAAAAACTCACCTTCATCTTAAACAGCAGTGTCACGAAACTGGTGGACATACTGGGGCAAGGCATCAAGATGAAGGTGAGAAAGAAGAGTGCGTAAATCTAATACCACAATAACCATGTTAAAGCAAGACTATGTAACTTTTCATAAGCAGTGGCAACAAGGTTCTGGCGAATTGAATTCTCTTGATATATGAGCAGTGAAGGGTACCGCACTATTCTAACAGGTGGGGAAACACATTTTGAAGGGGAACAGATTGGAACAGAAAGGAAAAGAAACATGACAATGTGAAAAGACTTTAGTTTTCATTTTGCTGTTGGGACATCCCTTGTCGTGCATACTGCTGATCAGAATACTGTGATACTAATACTGATTACTGTGAATGCATTTGTTTGTACATTTAAAAGTTATAGTTTTGCTTTGCTGTGCATTTCTTTAGAAAAGTAAGAGTTTGGGATTCAAAGCCTTGATCAAACGCATTTCAGGAAGGAATCTAACTCAAAATGGCCCCACCCAGGAGAAATTGCAATAGTCATCATATATTAAAAGTATACCTTGATGGATTTAGTGTAACATATGCAATATTACACATAATACCAAGCCAAATAAGCACCTTGGTGATTCAATTCAATTCAATTTTATTTATATAGCGCCATATCATAACAACATAACATATCTCAGGGCACTTAATCACATGGAGCCGGTCGAGACCAACTTCCACACACACAAAGACCCAACGTTCCCACCATGAGCAAGCACTAGGCGACAACGGCAAGGAAAAACTCCCTTTTAACAGGTAGAAACCTCAAGCAGAACCAGGCTCTAGGTGGGCGGTCATCTGCCTCGACCGGTTGGGTTGAAAGAAAAAAAGGTTTTTTTCTGTCAAGATGGGGTGTTGAGTGACATTAATGAGAAATAAAATGAACTTTTTTGATTTTAGCAAATGGCTGCAATAAAACACGACATGATTAGTCATGTTTAAACGTCCATAGATAGACTTCCTGTGCCTCACACCAAAAATGAACTGCTCCAGGGTTCCCAAAGACTTCCAAGACTTTTAGTCAGAATTCTTCACTTCTCTCAAAGGTCCTACTTCCTGAATTTCCTTTGTACAAAGTATACTGGATACACCTCTAAAACATTCCATGAAACTCCAGATATTCTGAGTGCAAGAGGTCATATTCATCCTCCCAGGTCCTGCAAGAGGACTCAACAGTCAACCAAAGACTTTTTAGAATCTATGGAGCCAGATCAGCGACAGTAACATTTGGCATCGAAAAGAAAATTTGGTTTTAAAATGATGTTTTTGTCAATTTGTTTGTCAGGTTCTTTGTTTTTCTGATGTCAGTTTTTCCGTATCAATTCTCTGTCACTGTTTTAATCTGAACATTGTCATTGAAAAACATTAGAATGTAAAAAATATCAAGTTCAGATTTTGTTTTCAAAGCCAAATTTTCTTTTCGATGCCAAATGTAGTCGCTGATCTGGCCCCATGAGAAACCCGCTGTTGTCACTGTGACACTCACAGCACACAAGTGGACTCGTGAACAGGTGTTACTAATGAGAACCAGGACCCTGAAACAGATTCAGCCATCATTCATGTTATTCTTTACACCTGTGCTTTTGCTTCTGTGACGTGTTGTGCTGTTTTGTACGTGTTTTCTTGTTGACGGGTGTATTTAGCAATGAACATTACAAACTAGCATAGGATATAAACACTGTGCTGCGTGGCAAAGGCTCATGCTCTATACCTGTGTTCAATATAATATGCTACATTCTCTCTAGCCTCTCGGTGCTTGGCAACATTTGCAAATGAACAAACAGCATGCTTTGGGTGGAAGAGGCCTCTTTAGGTCTCTCACTATGACCAAACTGTGTCTGAGGCTTTAGTAGTTGAGAGAAGATCAAGGCTGTCTGCTGGGTGTTGTCAGACTGTGGTTTCATACATATAAGTTGTGTGTGTGAGCTGTTCTGCCTCCTCCTTACTGCCATAAATTCCCTTTCAGCTCTGAGCTGAAGGCCTGGCTATGTGTTGCATAAAAGCAGACTTATACAATTTATGTTGTGGTTTCCAGATGTTTAACTATCTTGTCATTGCCAAATCAGTCAGCTCATCTCATCCTGTTAGTTCACAGCACTCAGCTGAGCCATGTAAATTCAGCTGAAAGAGCCACTTATCTCAGAGAATCGTACAGCTGGAATGAGCGATTTAAAAACCATCACCAGCCACATTTTAAACACTTTACCTCCTATGATTTGCAGATTTATACACAGCATATGGTCGACATGTTGTCTTGCCTGAAAAAGAGCCTGTAGTGGATCCGCCCTTCTTCCCATGGCACACATTTACTGCATTTCTGTGGTTTGTTTCTAAAAACAGAATGTGTCATTTGGCTTTGACCGCATCCATCAGAGAAAAACAAAGTAACATTGCAGACTGCCTCAAATGGCAACCATCTTTCTTCAACTGACTTTCGGGAGTAGAGGACGCTGTGATGCCACTGATGACCACTAGAGGAACCCCGACACTATAGATATCACTGCCATAGCAATAAGACCTTTTTCATATGTTTATTGAATTGTAGCTTTAGATCCTCCACTGGAATCAAACCTGTCCTTCTTATTGTTTGTATTGCCTATTTCTCTGGTGTTTGTGTGTGTGTGTGTAAAAAGAAACCTTAAGGTCAGAGAGAATGCAGACAGACAGAGAGAGGCCATGGAAATGATAAGGAAATGGAAGACTTATGAAGAGAGAGAGACAGAGAGAAATGTGGAGGGGTGGAAAGAAAGATGTCCCTGCAGAGGGAGGATTATCCAACAGGAGCAGAGCTGTGTGGCGGCAGCTGGCTGGACAAGATAGAACCAAGACATGCTGTCTGTCCTAATATTCCTCCTCCATCACCCTGCTATCTCCCCTCTCCTTCCTTCTGCTCTCAGCTGACTAATGTAGTCACTTACACTCATGTCTGTCTTGCTCTCTCTGATGGTCTTCTGTGTCTCCGTCAGCTGGGTCTGCCTCTGCCTGGATGCTCAAAGAAAGACCATTTTTAGGTGATGATCTGTGCTCTGGCAGCCATGTTGGAGGCCCTCAGCTCGTGGCACTGACAGCTGTCAACATGAATCAACATGCATTTTTCTCTGCAGTATTATTTAGTGTTACTTGTATTGCTTGGTGAGCCTTTCCAGTGGTTGCCACCTGTTGGCTAACAATCATCATCTTTTGATAATATGTCTAATTTTAAACCATATTCTACATCACTTGGCTGGATAGTCACAGATAACATTAGTATCAGTTGCTTTACTACACTTAAGATTTATTTCAGTGTCTTTGTTGTGTATCTTGTGTCAGTTTTGAATGTTACCTGTAACTGTAGAGGCATTCATGTCTGAGCTAGCCTACACAGCATATAGACTAGCCCCTTTTCACAGAATGACTGATGGCTGAATTCCATTTAGCTGCTTCAGTTTCAGGCTCCAGGTATTTTTCATGCTGCCTCACTGTCACACTGTCATGGCTCACTGGGACACTGAACACAACAGGGCCCTGTGCTATGAAAAGTCCAAATGTCTACTATTAAAAAGGCCTATTAGCTTAGAAGATACTCATTTTCTGTTGTCTTTACATGGAAGTTTGAACTGTTTTTAAGTGTTCCTAGAACATCCAGTGTTTGTTGGAATGCTGTGGGATATTCCTGTAGCTAACTGGTTGTTAGCTCATTGTAGCTACTTATAGTAACCATATAAAATGCACATGGAACAAACACACTCGCTAATCTTTTTTGTTTTCCTGATGGAGATGGTAGTTTAAAGTTTCATGACATGTCACACAGAGCTTCACTGCCTGGGTGATATCAGTCCCCAGGTGCCAGCTGATGGCTGTTAGCCATAGAACCACTACCCACAAACCAAAAGAAAAGACAAACAATGCCAACAGGAATGCAATAGCAGTGCCCTGTTAAATAAGCACTTACTGCTATGGAACCCAATATTATGCATGTATGTGACAAGCAATGTACACATTTTTAATTTGTCTATATGGGTGATAAACATGAGACTGCTAGCTGCTAACCAGGATGCTAATGGCAACATTTGCAACGTTTTCTGATTTGCTTGGACTGGTACCGTGAAACCACATAAGAGCAATGTTTTGTTAGTATAGTTGCTCTGAAGATTGGATTCCTGTTTTTTTTGTTACAGAGCTTCTTAAAGGATAAAGACTAGACGGTTATTTGATATATCAGGTATCTCTGTCTTTACAAGTGGAGTTGTATACTTTGCCATCATTTGCACACAGACCCTTGTCCGGTAGACCTCCATAAAGCAGCCAGGTGTGTTTGCAAGGAGGTTTATGACACACCTCAATGCCCCCCCCCCCCCCATTCATTTACACTCACATCGCTGTTCGCAATGCTTTAGGATTTTTCTGCTGTGATCAGAAAGCGTCTCATCAACACATCATCTTGCCTGTGGCTACAGACTGTATCTATTCTCTGGCCAAATCATTTGAACACATGACCAAACCTGCAAACATGGAACAGGCTGCTAGGAGTGTTAGTTATATCAAATGAAAGCTTTAGGGCATAACTTTGTTCCTTAACTTCAAACAGTGACCTCAGACCTTTCAGGCAGAAAGGCTATTGGTCTTGGGTGCATTATCAACCTTAATGTGACCACATACTATTGTAGCATGTAAGTACATTTTATTTATACAGCACTTTTCAAAACATAGTCACAAAGCACTTGACGTAATGGAGACAAGACTTCTGAGAAGTATGCAAACATATACGAGGACTGGTGGGTGCATGCTCTCCTCGGATGAGTATGTAATGACCCATCCTTTTCTCTGTTTTCACACTTCTGACTATCTCCACATTCTCAGAGATGGCCCCCAGCCTCTTCAAATGGCTGCATCATTTGTCCCAGAGGAGGGACTGCTGCTGCATGAGAGGCTGGACCGCCGGGCAAACCTCCTCTACACAGAGCCACAGACACACTTCACCCACCAGCACCTCTCTTTCCTGTTATTTCCCTGTTTATTCTACTGTAAAAGCAGTGTATTGTAAAGTACAATAGAGGCTATACTGTGTTTTCATTAAAAGCACTGGATACTAATACTTACCCACTGGTAAACCGACTTCACACACACTTTGACCCCTTCACATACTGTAAGTATTTGCCCTATTAGCAGCAGAGCACACGTTGATGACTTTGATTCCTGGTTGCTCTTTGGTCTACAGCGAGATATATGTACATGCACTGGGTTGGATGATTTCAAATGATTTTAGTGAATCCCCTGAGCTTTCAACTACAACTTCAGCTCCTGTCAGGGCAAATAGTCCCCCTGGCCCCCATCTGAAGAAGGATTTGCTGTGGATATTCATGCTTTTTACCTTTAGTCCCACTACTGGCGAGGTTTTAAGAAGTGAAACCTCTCAGTATATATTCTTGGTTTTGTCTAACATTATTGTGGGATGAGCATGGATACAATCTTACATCTTTCACAGTATATGTAATTCTATGTTGCAGTACTGATATACAGTATATTGTAATATTATTTGCGCCAGATACTAAAACATAATGCATTGTGCTGGTATGCTTAAACATGTTTGTTTATTAGGACATCTGATCAAAATGAAGAAGCTATTTATTTATTTATTATTATAAATTATTGGTTTCTGGAACAGTCTTTGAAAAAGTCTGCAGCTGCATTTCATTTCACCTTTCTTTTCTTCTCTTTTTATGATCTACTTCATTCATCCCATTTACATTTTTATTCGCCAGCTTGTTGGCAGGCTGTCATGTTTCCCTCCCTGCTTCCACATTTTTGCATTCCAACTAAATGGTGAGCCTCCCTCTCTCCCTCCCTTGCTTTCATAACCCCATCAAAAAAAAAAAGATTCCCTCATGTGTGAGAGATCCATGCCTGCTCCACAGAAAACAATGGCATCCTTTCTACCCTGGCATGAGAGACAGAGAGGGAGAGTTTGTGGATCTGAGAGAAAGAAAAGCTGCTGATGTCCTCCGCCTGTCTGAGAGAAATGCGCTTTGATGTGGTGGAAGCAAACACCCAAACTCTTTAGTTCTAGTTTAGAAAATGAAATTTAACAGCAAAGATTAAATATAAATGGCAAACACGTCTTCTGTTTAACCCTTCTTTGCTATTTGCATGTCAGCTAACTAGCCTACTTAGATGGCTAATGTGGCTAGTTTGAGGTTAGAAGGCCAGCTAGGCTAACTAGCTTATCTGCAGTACAGTGCTAGCATTCACATTTTCCAAAGCAAGACTGCTGCTAAGTTTTGCTTTGGAAAACTGGAAAGGAATTTAAGCATGTATCCAACCTTCAAAAAGATATTAGATGTAACATAATGTGTCTTAAGAAGAACACCACAACTGAATGACATGAATTTGGCAGAAGTCCAAACTTGACTGAACTTGGAGGTTTAAAGCCTGATTTACACCTTGATGGGATATATATATATATCTATATATATATATATCCATCCCCATCTATCCATCCACATTGTATATATCTTATTCATGTACTTACCAACATTTAGTTAGGTAGTATATCATTATAGTATTACCACAATAGTCTTACTGGACTTTGAGGTGTGGCTGCTGGTCCCAGTTAAATTGCCTAGTTAAATTCAACATCATATATTATTTTTTTATTTCAGTTTATTTATTTTACTAAATATATCTTACTTTTATTGTTATTCTATTAAGCACTGGTGTTAGCATTTACTACTTGTACACGTATACTACATTTATCTCTCTGTTGTTTGTATTCTTGTGTACATTGTTTGAGCTGTCTCTGGCACAAGAAGTTCTATTTTATCTCCTTTCTTATTTTAACTTCCCAGAGGACAAGCACAAACAATAAATGTGACTGAAGTTTAACTTGCAGTCTTGAAGCTGCTGCTCACCGCTGCCTGAAAACACAGCACATGAGCACATGTAGTCATTAATACATCTTTGGAAAAATCTATTTCAAGGAGTCAAATTGCTAAACTGTTCTGTATATGAACTGCTGAAATGACATGAGAACATGCATCTATTGAAATGTTTAAGCTGCAGTTACCTGTTCTGATGTGACACAGATAATAATATATTGTTGTATAAGATGTATGATTGATGGAGTAATGCACCAGGAAGCTCTTTATCTTTTCATCTATTCTTGTCTTTCTTCTGGACAAACCAACATGGTAAACATATAAACTATACTATCCACAGTGGCTTGTTCAGTCAGGTCATTGTGCATGATTACAGAGCTCCTCCTTCCTCCTTCAACATGTTTACCTCTTTATTTTCTCTATTTTCTTCTTTACTTTTATCAAATCATTTCAGCATCACTCTCTCTTCTTCTTTTCTTCCCCTTTCGTTTGATCTCTGTGCACACACACACTCACGTCTCTCTGCTATCTTGGTGCTGCTGCCAGTCAGGAATGCAGGTCTTAGTTTAGTGGAGCAAGCAGCAACAGGTCCAGCTCCTGAATGGGAGTTTGTGGAGGGTACTGCACCGGTAGCTTTAGACAAAGGACTGAGATCCAGACAAAGAGACAATCTGTGTTAAAGAAATTGTGTTGAATTTGCTCTTGAATCTTTGAGGCGTCCGGCTCAGTCACACTGGTAGGACTGAGTCAGCAGCCAGTAGCAGCTCTTTGCAATGGAGGCTATGCATTTGCTGGACAGCTGGAGAAAGGTAAATATTCTATTTAGAGAAAACAAAGGACACTAAACAGTTGGTTGAAGTTTCCCATTAGAAACACTGCATGCAACCTGCGAAACAACAGTTTGTAGTCGGCTGAATTATTGCCTCTTCTGGCTTCTTATTGCACTAAAGCATTTTCTGAGTTTTCTCAACATTTATTTTTATTTTCTGGCTGTTTTGTGATTCACTGTTTGAGGCCTCCTCGAGGCTGATTCCGCTGAATATCATTTCACGGGTCTGTCAGGAGAGCAAATATGATGATATTGCAGCAGTGTTTTGTTACCCTGAAGGCAGAGTACATCAGAACCATATTTTCCATCTCTGCTGCACAACATTTTAGGCATGCAAATGACTCCGGGTACACTCTGATTCTCTGTGATTGCTATAATTATGTGTTTTCTAACCTTTCTGTGTGCTTCCTCACAACCACAAGCTTCTCACATCTCATATAATGACTGCAAAAGTGTTTTCTCACATATGTGTTCACCCATATACAGAATCTGACCACCTAACACGTGTACCAATGTAGACATGGAATATATTTATAGCCGTGACTTGATGGAAATACCCCAAAATTTGGAGTGTGTGTGTTTTTATAGAGAATGAGAGACAAGAGAGCAGCCAAGGAGGCTGATTTCCAGTGAATGTGTCAACTACCAAGAGATTTAAATGTGTGTGTGCGTGTGTGTGTGTGTGTGTTACTTCCTCAGTGTGTTGCTAAATGCTGTCTACCATCTGTTCTATGTGTGGCGCTGACAGCATGAATCAAACCATGACACATTAGTGTGTAGGAAGAGTGGGGAGGGGAATCCTGCTTCAGTTTTCTTAAAGTTGTGAAAAAGGTGTCAGTTTGAGACACTTTTCACACATTTCCACTTTATTCTGTTGTGTCCACATCAGAAGGTGACCGTGAGTTCACACAAGATTTTGATACTGTAACAAGCCACTGTTATCCTGCTGAGATGAAGTTGGCCATGACGACTTTTGTGACTCAATTTCTGATTATATCGATGTTCTCATTTCCTCCTACAGGACCTTCATGTGCCGCAGGCAGCTGTGGACAGCTCAGTGGACATGGACAGCTTGAACAGGAACATGCCTGAGTGTGGACGCCAAACCCGCCAGGTGTTACAGGTGAGTGTGTGTGTGTGTGTGTGTGTGTGTGTGTGTTTTGGGGAGGCGGGAGATGGGACAAGAGGAATGAGTCAGAAAGAGAGAGCCAGCTCATTGTTCTCAACTTGGCAACCACTACAGAAAAACAGTGTCATGTGTTTTCAGTGTGTCGAGTTTGTTGCATGTTTCCAGCGTGGACCCATTCACACAGCAAGTTCTCACTTCTTCTTCATCTGCATTCATGGATGTTAAATGACACCACGTTGGCTGCTCCGGTCCATTCGGTGCACAAACTCTACGTGGATGATAAGTAGAGAGTTGAATGCTCAACTGAATGACAAGCAGCAGGTCAGGTCAGGCAGTACAGCTGGGACGCGTCCTGACAGCATGTGTCAGTGTGTCGTAAAGCAGGAATCTTCAGCCACAGTCAGTAATTAGACAGAGCCGGACATTGGATGTGTGTGTTTCCCCCGTGCTGGGTCAGGTATTAAGAGCGGCGCCGATGTGTGCATTTGTTCTGTGTTTTTGTATGGGAGTCAGAGGGAGCAAGAAATGGAAGATAAAACACAATGAGATGATTAAACTTTAATGATTCCTGCTGGGGAACTGGGACGGTGCTGCGGATTGTGAAGGACAACAGGAATAGAAATAAGATTATAACAAACTGGAGGTATTTGAATCTAGTTTGACCACACTTTCAACAGAACAATGTTGGTGTAGAAATGTATGATTGAAAAGTCAACAAAGAATTGTTCATTTAAAAGAAAATCTTTTCTCTGTGCTGGTTACAAAACCAACCACTGACAATCAGACAAAGGAAGCAACTTAAACAAGTGTATATAATGAAATATCATAATGGTAATAATAATAATAATTAAGGACATATGACTATGTTTAACCAGCAGACCCACTGGCTTTATGTTTGATTTCCATGGATGGATGGATGCAGTACAGCAGTGTGTGTGCATAAATGTGTACATGCAAGTGCAATATGTGTGTATATCTCAGCATTTGAAGTGGAGCTCCTGCTGAATGAAAGAGAAATTGTTTTTATTGGGGAATGATTTTATTAGAGTAGATTTTTAAATTCTATTTTTCTTCTGCTATATATTTATGTTTTGTTATCCCTTATTTTGCTGTTAATATTCTGTTAACTTTACCCGCAGAGGTAGACGAGTATAAATTAATATTATATCCACAAATAATGCAGGAAATGCATAGGTGGAATTTATTCCATGTAGAAGAGCCCGTTCCAGGGCTCTGGTATTGAGTATGGCTTACTGGGACACTTAATGGCATGGAGCCATTGTTAATGTTATAACTTACAACTGTGGTTTTCCTGCTTTGACACGTGAACATGTCTGCAGTGAAAATAATCTATTGGTTGATTGCATGTTCAATTTAAGACAGGAAGTTGGCTTGGCTGAGTGTGGCTTTTGTCCATCGATGAGGTGTGATGTGTTTTACCTTATCTCCAATTTTTCTCCAAACTTTTTCACGTAAGATCACTTTTTAAGTGACAGATGGTGAGTCCAATAAATGTTACAGACTATGTTGATTAGGAAATGAACAAAAAAAAGAAAGAAGAAAAGTAACAAAGAAATAAAGCAGAGCCATACGCTGAAGTCAGAAAAAGTACAACATGCACAACATACGTAACAAAAACATAGTTAATGTAGTGTGCACAAAGTGTCTGTCACTACAGACTGCTGCAGCAAAAAGGTCACCTAATCAAAGACGATATGTTTAATTTACAGAATTTAGCGAGTATTTAGCATGCATGCAAATTCAGAACTGTGCGGTACATTACACTGCTCTGTGCAGACAGACGGAGGAGCAGGCTGTTGTGGTGTGCGCCACATGGGAGCAGCAGCACACAGGATAAGAGGAGTAGGAATCCTGCAGCGTTGCCCCACTGGCACCTCCCATCGCTCCCAGTACGCCTGCCAGCGCCTCCCAGCCAGTCTCTATCTCTCCAATCCTCTTAGGCTTGACCCCACTCCACTGACGGCACCACCACAATCAGATAATCCTAGTAGGACACACACGGCTAGCTAACCAGGCGAGAGGCTGAGTCCATGATCGCACACAGGTTGTAAATAAAAAATGTAAGGGCTCAAATGTGGGACAAAAAGACAAGGTTTTATAATGCAAATCAATGCCAGTGAGCGACTCCACACCCATCAGAGTTCATTTAACACTTCACCTGGCACAGAGCTTTATCAACACCAGTGAACAAACAATTCTTTAGTCACTTTAAAATAAATAGTCATAGTAAATATTGAATGCTAAATGATGAAGCCACACCTCACTGTCCCTGACTGACACATTTGGGACCTACAAACAAGGTCAATTTTGCAAAGTCACTCAATTTAAATAATAAAATGTATGGGACCATATCATACATGAGCATGATGCATGTAACCCCTCTGCCAGCTGGGAGGGAACATCAGTCCTGAAGGCTGTCCTGGTGGACTTTAGTCTCTGATGTTCCAAAGTATCTTTTTCTTTTCTCCCTTTGGAATAACAGACGTTACCCAACAGGAGACGTGATCAATTCCATCCCATCAACCCCTGGGAGGTAAAACTGTAGAGACAAAGAGAAAAACACAGCAGAAGACATGTTGCTTCGTCCCTGCCACAGCTCACCTCCACACTGGGAGTCATTTAACAATAAGAGAATGAATTGTCTTTATATTCAGGCATCGCTGTGCTGAAAAGTGCTCATCACAAGTTAGCTCATTGAACGCCCTCCCGGAGCTTCGTGTTTCTTAATTGCAGAGCTCTGTTGCTATGGCAACATCCCTTCCCCCTTGCTGAGCCCGGAGCACATAGTGGTGCTTTAGGCAGAGCTGCGAGGGGGAGAGTGGGGAGACGACACACAGACACACACACACACACACACACACACACACACACACACACACACACACACACACACACTTCCGTCAGTGTGTAGAGGAATATGTAAACAGCCAGAGCAGCCAGTTATGGAAATGACCTTCCATAGCGAAGACATTCAGACTCCTCTTCTCCTCCCCAGAGTGGAGGATGAACCTGGTGCATTAGTGAAGCAGTTCAACTCCACAGAAAGAGGAGTGTTATCTCTCCTCAGTGGCATCCCTGTAACACTACATATCCATGTTTTGTGTCATGCACAACCTATTAGTGCAACTAATGGACAGGAAATCATTGCTGATTGGGTCCCCTTCAGGGTGTGCCATTTATACTCCAAACATAGTTGTGCAAATGGCGACGGAGGCTGTGACCTCTTTACGTTCACAAGTACAGAATGCTGCGATATCTGCAAAGCTGGGATTGAGGTGTTCCAGTCAACTGTTGATACTGTAGCTCATTAAGTTAAGTGTGACTTTTTCTAATTGTTATTTGGTACAAAATACATGCTTTGTAAACTTAATCAAAACATGCAATGCAATGTGTAGTTTGTTTTACAGGTATAGTAAAATCACTCAATGCTCCTACAATAGAAATAAAGTATATGATAAAGATTTTACCCGCCCTCGTTAAAGAGGTTCACCACTTTTCAACCTGGTTTATGAGCTGTAAACTAAATGATATGACGGTACTGTGATGAAATACATCTGAACCAAATGTTTAAAAGTCAGTGGCTCAACCTGTGAGGCCAGGTTGGGACCTGTCTATGTCATGAAATGTATATAAAAAAAGACAGTGTCAGTCAGTCTACCTGTATCCCCTGACCCGCACACTACGCAGTGTTGTTCCCTCACTGGTTGCACTTTTTAAATATGCTGTATTTATACACTTTAAAACCCCCTTCTGTGATTCTGAGCACATTTGAAGTGTACACTAACCTAACACAAGGCTCATATATCCAGATCCAAAACTCAGGATAAATGTGATATATATGTAATAATATGTATTAATGTACATAAGTGGTGTGTGACCTTTGACCTCCTTTTCAGAGCACTCCGCTGGACCTGATTGAGACCGGAAAGGGGCTGAAATTCCAGGCCGAGCGCCCACACCTGGTCAGCCTGGGGAGTGGACGGCTGAGCACAGCCATCACCCTGCTGCCCCTGCCTGAGGGTGAGACGTCCACTGTAACACCGACACACCAGTTAGCTTCAGAGAGCACCTGGGTGATCTTGTCAGACATTATTCAGTTAATAACTGAGCAGCCCTACCTGTAAGAAGTTGTGACATCACGTTGTTGTTCACAGACTCTTTTGCATTAATATGACTTTTTATTGTGGTGTTGGCTTTATTACATTAAATCTATTTAAAATGGTTTTATTACAAATAGGGTTTTACAATGACACACACTCACACACACACACACTCTCTTACATCTCTGGTGACCTCTATATCTACCTTCTACCCAACTGCAGGGCAGTCTTCATCATGTGTTTCTGTCTGGTGTCTTCTTGGCCTTTGCTCTGTCTGTTTGTGGGATGCCCTTTCTGTCTGCCTGTCTGTCTGTCAGTACCTGTGTGTCTGCTGGCCTTCCTGTCTGCATGCTGGTATACAGGGAGATTCCTCTATCAGAGGTCATGTCCAGGCAAGGATAGCATGTGTGTGTGAGTCAGTGTGTGTGTTTGTTTGTTACACTTTCCTTTGACATTTAACTGGTCTCTGGGAGGCACTGGAGGGTACCACTACTATTGTTACAAGTACTGAAGGGAGTAACCTCCACTGGGGATGGAGGGAGACATGTCTTTTTCAAGTCCTATTCTTGTCTGTTACAGTTTCAGGTTGATTTTCTTTCTAAAGACTCTGTGAACATTGTCCTCTTACTGTCCAAAATCTGAGTCGCCTTCACTTATAAGCGTGAGCTCAAAGCAGTAGGCTTAATGAGCAGCAGCGAACGTGTTTGGAGACTTTTCTTGCCCTGGGTTTTACCTCTCAGGTTACATACATGCTGCCTTTCCTTATTGGTGGAGATTGTTGGGGCTGTATGCAGCCTGAAAGGAATACCTGCAGACACTATTCAGGACTGAAAAGTGTGCTACCATCATAACATGGTATGTGGTCAATACAAGTAATTGTGTCATTAAATGTGCTAGAATTGATCATCTCTTTGTAGTTTAAAGTATCAGGTATCTATAAAGGAACACACACACTTCTTAAACCAAACTACACACTGGCTACGACTGCTGCTAATAATGACTATAAGTAGAGCTTCAAACACGTATGCTGGGGTCCAAGCAGCTGATGCAACTAACGGAGATAATAATATCCCATTGTAAACAACTCATGCATGATTATATCAAATCTGTCATGAACCTGTCTTTTAATACATTTTAAGAGATCTGATCAATTCCACAGCGTGCACTGTATGTCATCAATCAACTTGCATATTGCTGCTGATCAGATGTTATTCGGACTCATCTTCCCCCAGGCCGGACCACACTGGGCCATGGTCCCATGGACATCAACATCCAGGGCCCCGGGGTGGCTGCCCAGCACTGCTACATAGAGAACAGGTCAGGGGTCATCACGCTGCACCCCTGTGGAAACCTCTGTGTTGTTGACGGGCTCCAGGTCACACAGCCCGTCCGCCTGTCACAAGGTAGGAGTCCACTCAGACATCTGACCCATAATACACTCTACCTGTTCGCTGCTTTGCCTGAAGGGCACTGTTGAAGCCACAGTGTAGTTTATTTTAACAGTATTGCTTCTGCTTTGTATGGATTTCTAAGTGTTACAGGAAGCCAGTCACCAGATGTTAAAGGACGTGTGGTTTCTGTTTAACTCAGCTATAAGTTCACCGGCCTCCTGATGTGTATTACCTCAGTTACTGTAAGAGATCAATCCATCAGCTCTCTGCCTGGTCAAAGAAAATGCAGCGTAGGAACCAGCAAGTCTAATCAATACAATGCACAGCATGTGCTTTTGTGTTAATGAGTTAACAGAGTGAGCTGTGCCGTGCTCAGGCATGCCGGTATTGAAGAAACTAGAGGGAGAGATGAATTGATTTTGGATCTTAGATTGGAATCTGTGAAGAACTTTACTAAAATGATCCCCTGAGATTGGCATTTTAAAGGTCAAAGATTGTTTTCATAGAAGGCAAGGCCTCCTGGGAAATAGGGAAGCTGGGACAAAGGTTAACTGGACTCGTGTGTGTACCATTAACAAACCCACAAGTTAATATTTAGCATTTTTACAAAAATAAAGCAAATTCTGCATTGGCTGCCACACTCGTTGGTTAGGCGTTGGTTTTCAGACCAGTGTGAAAATGTGTGATTCCTTCACACTTTCGGAAGACACAGGAAATAATAGTTGTGGCTGTCATTCTTAACACTTTCCTTACCGATCAATCAATCAAATGATCAGACACGTTCAAGCAAATCCCCTTTTTAACCCAGTATTTTGGTTCAATTAGAGGCAAAAAAAGATGGACACAGCTGACGTTAAAATCCTCGACTGCAATGTACAGTATGTAAATATGGCGTGCCGAGTCTGACCCAGGATAGTAGCTTAGAGGAGAGTTCACAGTTTGTCAAGTCCGTCTTAAATCAATAGTCATAAATACATTGAATCCACAGACCTCATTCTGTGAAGAAAAGGTATTCCAACGCTTGGAGGTAAAATGAGGCTTCAGCAGTGTGAGTGGGCTAAATCAAGTGGATTTCTTCCAAACTAACTGTTTTGTTACTATCCCTCCACTGCAGCTCAGCTCAGACACTCTGTCTGTTAAAGGTTGTTTGGTATAAAACAGATTGTAGCCTTGGAGGGTATCAGACGCATTAACTCAGAATGAGGACTGTTGATTTGAGCCCCCATCTCTTGCAGTGGAACTCTTAATGGCCAGTGTCAACAGGAGGAATCAGCCAGCAAAACCTGTTTTAATGTCCATATGGGCACCTGCCTATTGTTTTAAGACCAACTAGAAAAACTGTCAACAGTTTGGGTTGTTATCAATACTGCCTGATAGACAGAACTATGAACATAGGTTGATAAACCCCCTGGAAGTCACAACACCTCCAATATAACATGATTTACTCCCCAACAGTTCGGGGCTGAGTGCGGATTTCCAAACATACAAACACCAGAAAGGTTTTCATATGAAATAAAAAGTGTACATGATGTATGCACTTTAAACTGACACACAGGGTTTGCATCATCCTCCTGCCCAGTGCTGCTCAAACAAGGGAGAGAGGAAGTCAAACTGTTTGGATTTAGTCATAGAGCGTTCACATCCGAGCCTCAGGGGGAGCCGAGTTAAAGGGACACTACTCATCATTACTCACAGGATGTGATCATGTCTCTTTGCTGCTGTCTAATCAGCTAATCAGCTGTTTTATGTGTATTTGTTATTCTTAGATGGATGTTCACCTATAAAAAAATGCCACAAGCACGAACTACACGGACTGATACCATTCCTTTCTAAGTGCTGTCTGCGTGCTGTGTCCGGCAAGGCTTTGTAATGTGTGTGTGTGTAGAAGAACATGTGTGTTGTCTGTCTTTTGGTATTTCGACCTGGACTGTGGCTGGGTAACCTGAGCAGAGACACAGGGATATTTATACTGCCCCTCTACCCCAGACAGATCCGACTTTAGCCCCAGAGGCAGTTTCAGGTTGAAGAATGAGCGCGAGGGTAAACCAGAGTTCACTGTCTGTCAGCGTCCTGGAAGAGCGGAGGTAGTCATGGGTGGTTGTGGCTGTTTATAAGGAGGTATGGCTCCTTTAATGTTAATGCAGGCTGATCTAGATCTACCTTTACAGCAGGAAGTGGATCAGATGTGATCGGTTTTACAACACGTCCTTACCACAGCCATGAGTTATGTTACATTGCAGTACACTTAAGTGTTCCCTCCAAGGCTTGTGAAGTACTGAAGGGTCCAGAGGATGCATCATAGTGAGCGATGACTAGACGCCGATGTGTGTCACCGTTAATCCAGTGCTGTCTGCAGTCTGTCTCTTTACCTAGAAATAAGTAGTCTAGTGAACGGTCAGTGTTACAGTTCATAGAGAACCAAGCAGCAACAAGTCAGCATTGTTACAAACTGAAAATGTGCTCAGCAAGCTTTTAATGGTGATCCGCCTGGATTTATTCACAGCTCGTGGGGGAATATCCCGACAATGAAAGGGCATGTAAAAACCAAGCCTGTTTGCTCAAAGCGAGATGAGCTGCTGTCTTAAAGGGATAAAGGTTGGTCCGCCAGGCTCAGCCTATCAGTGGGGTGTGTGAGGGGGAAGAGGGGAATGGATGAAACCTCAACTTAAGTGGAGAAGACAGTAAGACAAAGCAGTTTCTGGCCAAACGTCCAAAAGTAGAGGAACAACGGACGGCATGATTTCAGATTCCATGAAGTGTCTGACATCGGTACCTAAATATGTTGCAGACATACAGTGTGGGCACGAGGTACGCCCAATGGAAAACAGGAAGATTAGTATAACTCGTTCATTACTTTGAATAATTCAAAAAGTTTCAAGTTGCACTGCACCACCATCACACATCACATTCAGTCTGCTAGTCAGCCTCTGGACACCAGTTGTATAAGGTCTCCTGTGGCTCTGGAGGAGCTTTGTCAAACAAGACACTAAGCCTGATGATGTCACAGTGATGTCATCAGGCTTACATCAGCTCGGGCTCGGAGACGACAAGTGGTACAAACTGGATGTGTGGTGCAGGATCCGAGTGTTTGCCAGGCAGCCAGGGTGTTGGGAAAATATGATGTTGAGTTGAATTATGGGAAATGTAGGATCCAGGGGGTTTTGGAGGCTGAGGGATTAAAAGTCAGGATATGTCAGCCTCTGTTGTTAACCATTCTTAGTCCATCTCTCTGGAGCCTGCCTACTTTCTGGAACGGTTGAGATGAATCACTGTCGCTCTCTTATCAGGGTAGCTCATAAATCGTATCTTATCATTATTCTTTACCAAGTTGTATCCAACAACAATAATAAAGGTCCTTGAACATTTCCATTGTTGGATGTTATTTTACACCTCCACTGCATGTCAGAGGGAATATTACACTTTTTGCTGCACTATATGTATTTGACAGGTCCTAGTTACTGGCTGGTTCACAGCAGCAGTAGCCTGAAACAGCTCCAGCATGAAAGCAGTAACATGCTGCTTACACATGAACACATCAGTGATAACAATCCTAACAGATTGTATACAGTGTAACTTCCACAGGGGCCATTTCTTCTGCAGCACCAGTACTTTACTTTTTACAGGTTGTACATCTGAACAGTTCTCTGCTGTCACTGTGAGTAACTGAAGAGTAAAGTCAAGGGTGTCCTGTCCCTGCCTTTATGTTTCCACCACGTGATGATGTGATGTGATAGAAAGTCCGAGACACACACACACACACACACACACACACACACACACTATCATCGTATTTATTGCAGGTTTATGTGAACACTTATCTGAATGCTGTCTTTAAAGTGTGTTTTTATGTGTCTGCTAATACTTAAGGCTTCACCTTTGTTCTTTTAAGTAGCGATAAAAGTGAGAGAGGCACACCTGGGCATGCTCTCTCACTCTCAGCGTCCCTGACGTCACAGGTTAGTGGAGGTTGCCAAAACCGTACAGATCCGAGCCCCAGTCCGACACGAACACGATCAATACATCTAAGTGATTGGTTGAGTTCCTCTGTTTGGATTAGGGTGTGCTCCGGTGGTCTCTCTCCCTCTCCTCCCCGGCTCCTCCTCTCCCTGACAGCCCGGACCAGGCGAGTGTGAGCCCGCAGACAGAAGCTGGGACGGAGACAGCGAGCACGACAAAGACTTCTGAATGAAGCGGGGCGTGCTTTAACAAGTGGCCGGCAGACAGCCGCCTCTGTGGGCGTCCTCACGGGCACAATACAGTCGATTCTTTGCGCTTTCAGGATTTTCATAACAAAAGCCCAGAAACGCTCCCGTTGTTCCGCAATAACCGCAAACCGGAGAAAAACACGTGGTTTTCTTTAAAGGAGCAGAGGCGATGAACCCAGCGGAGGGGCAGAGGAGTTTCATGCTCTACAGATAAAGTAAGTTGCTTTGTCTCGGCTGGTACTAGTTACAGGCTTTGGGCGGCTTACTGTCACGGACCAGGGGGACGTAGAGTGGACCCCAGTGTTTCTTGTAGGCTAGATTATGTGACTGAAGCGAGCATGTGTGGGCACTAGTGGCTAATGTGCAACGTACATCTCGCCTTGCTTTGCGTGGTCCTGTTGAACACTGCGTTCCAATCAACGCGCACACGGTCGCCAAACTCCGCTTAAACATCGGGCAAATGTAACATTGTACTGCCATTTTTGGGAAACTATGTACTAGAACACAACTTGCGACTTTCCATTAACTAATAGGAAGCTCAATGTAATTTGACATACATATACAAAACATCACTTACTCACTCAAGCTTTTAAAAATCTTAAAAATTGTTCTTTTCTTGCCTGTTATTCACAGTTGATTCGTCCACTAAAGTGAACCCTGGTGAGCGATTGCTAGCTGTGTTAGCAAATGACAAAAGTTTCGATTTTATTTACATCAAGAGCTACTTCGGATCGGTTTTTTATGCCGAATTTTTCGAAATACGTTTTTGACATTATTGAATTGTTGAAGTCACGCTTAAAGACGAGCGGCTTTTGTCTAAACGCAATGAAATAGTAAACTGCCAGATCTTTGAACGGAGTTTGGTCTGTCACTCCGCACATGCAGCATGAACACCTGCTCTAACGTTGCTGTCTCCAGCCACTCAGTCCCCAGTAGTCCTAACTTCCCCCTGCCTACATGTGAGTTCTGTTTGTAGACTACAAATACAGGTCTGCCAGATCTGCAGATCCCCCCCCAGCCTGGCACTGTGTGTGTCTACTGTTACACTGCTATTCCTGGTTGCCAGTGTGACCTAACCAGGCCCGGTGTCTGGAATAGAATAGAGCTTTCCTGTCATGCATTCCGCTTATTCCGAGGCCTCTGGGTCCGAGAGTTTGGGCCCGTGTTAGACGGTTCAAACCCCAGGACCTTCTTGCAGCTCTGGAAGTTGTCGTACTCTCTGTGTGTTGACCCCATTGGAAAGAAAGGATGTGAGGAGTCAGAGAGAGTCATGAAAAAAATGTGATGTGGGCTCCCGGCGGGCCCCGAGCACAGGCCAGACATGTGAGGGACGCTGAGGGCA
>JAVQJL010088399.1:0-12101 GCA_036024295.1 Nannoperca obscura | reverse complement strand
CAAATATCACTGTGTTTGTCTGCTATATGATATATTTAACTGAAATTGCTGATCCGAACAACCAATGATTTATAAAGGAAAATCCTGAAAATGATCAGGGGTGCCCAAACTTTTGCATGTCACTGTAGTTCTTATGATTTTGTCAGCCAGACAATACATGGATGCTCCTTTAAAGACACATGACAAGTAATTGAATGATCCAAGTAAATCAATGCTGCTAAATGCTGAACGGGCTGTATTCACATTAGTGACAGATTTTTTCCGAACATGTCTCTCGGGCTAAACATAATGCAGCGACAGCGAACAGATCCGACTGTGTTGAGACAAACGACATGTCAGACGAATTAATGTGAAGAAAACATTATACTGACCTGCTGTTAGAGGAAGACTAATAATCCAAATCAAGAGTTGATTCTGTTAAAGATAAAAGAAATGTCTTCAGATTTGTGAACCCTGCTTCTTTCTACCATCGTGTGGTTTCTAATGCTGACATGTCACATGCCCTTCATCTAAAATGACTCGAGTTGTTTTAAATCTTTTAGACTGTACTCTTGTTTGTCTTTAGTCTAATGATCCAGTTTGGGAATTTTTCCTTCCTTCTGCCACGACTCAGCGTGGAAACTGTCCAGGATCTATGGACAAACTATGGAAGAAAATTACTTGACTTGCTCAAGCCTCATAGTAACTTCAGATATACATACAGTAAAAATATACAGTAAAACTGCTTCAGTGTCCAGATGGCCCCTGATTGTTTTAAGACAGACTTAAAATGGGAACATATCTTTTAAGACTAATGAATTTCTCTCTCAATAATACTTCTCAATAAAAACAGTACATTTGCCAAAAACAACACACAATAAAAAGGTTTGTGTACATACTTGCAGTTACAAAACCAATATGCCCCCTTTTTTAATGAAATCTGTGTCACTTTGCACAGCTCTTCTCTTTTTATTGTTGTACATTTTCTATTTAGTGGTTCTATTTAATTCTTTCTGTATATATCTGCTCTTGTTGGCACCCACGCACCAAAACAAATTTCTTGTATGTGTAAACTTGGCAATAAATCTGGTTCCGATTCTGGTCTACACCACCGTTGTGTCTCCATCTAGTGGACATTTGGTAAATAAATTGACTGAAAAATACACAAATTCACTGTGACTTATTTATTTCCATCTCCAATCGTGATTTGTAACCAGTGTAGCAGCTTTAAAAAGCACAAAAAAAGTAAAATAGGATATAAAAAATCTGTACAATACACAAGCTTAAAAATGCTAAGTAGTGTAAATAAAAAATATAAAGTACTATACAGAAGAGATGCAAATAGTTATTGATTTGTGAATAAAGCATATGATAAAAGTATACAATGAAACATGAAGGGCATGATGTAATATAGAACATTCTATCTGTTAACCAGGGTTTCTTGCCTGGATGCAGATACTCTAGATATCTAGAATAAAGTGCAGCTGATTATCTGCACTCATTCAATTAATAAGAATAATGATAATTCAGCACAGCGTGTTTTACATGTAAAAGCTAGGAGTAACTAACAAACACATAAACCTGTAGGTCTGCAGAACACAGTCATGTTTTTGTCAGGCAGTAAAGCGAACAGACAGTGATGTGTTCAGGGCAGGTGGGATGATTGGCAGTGTTGTAATAAGGAGTGTACACTGAATGAGCCGCTCTCTAGCAGTCAGGTGGCAGGTGACCGCATGATAATTCATTGCTTAGGGTTCATGACAAATGCATCTCCAGTCATAACTATGGAACCTTATAATGACCACTATTAAAAAATAAAGTAAGACATTACAAAATACATGTATATGTATGTGTATATATATATATATACACACACACACACACACACACAAACACACAGCTAAATAAACTGTTAAATAATCTTAATAACACTGGACTCGTTAATAGAAAATGGTAGTTCATTGTTCACATTTTTATATTTTCTTATTTCATTGTTTTATGGGAAGTTTCAGTTTATTACAGTTACTTATTTCAAAATGACTATTTCATAACAGCATTTTGTCTCACTGACACATTGGCTCAAAGGTGAGGGGGTGTTGGTGTAAAACAACAGTTATGGAATTTAAGAAAGAAATCCTGGAAATAAAATAAAAAACGGACTTTTGGGGCATTTAGAAATAAAAAAATTTTATGACAAACTGAGCTTTAATAAAACTAAAAGGAAAATAATTTAATAAACTAATTTTGGTTTATATATTTCATGTTTAATATGACAGTTTCATAATGTTTATTCATTTATTTAATAGTGGCCATTTCAGAGTTTCATACATAATTACTTTAGATGTTGCAATAACCCGAATATTTCATATTAATTGTTTTAGGGAATGAACTGCTTGATTGCTTGTAAAGAAGGTGAAGGGAAACACTGCACACTGTCACTTTCCTCCGTCAGTGAAAAGTGAAGGCAGGTGAAGACCAGAGTCACTCTTCCAACGAGCTGATTGGACGGACTCAGGTGTGAATGCTCCTGTTATGTGACTGGATAATTGCAAACTGAAGAGCTTTACGACTACTGAATGAGGAAGTGTCACACTGCTCCCCTTTTCAAAAATCTACCTGTGATAAGCTGAACATTATGCTGTTTGACTTTTCCAATCTATGTATTGGAGTTGGAATTGGAATTAGTTCAACTCTTCCTTTGTAAAGTGTGCCTGTAAATGCAGTGTCAAATGCTGACTGACTGAAAAAAGTGATGGAGTGGTGCACTCTGGGTACAGACTGGGAAACAGACTTCCTGATGTGAGCTCATGAATTCACATTCATCTCATATTTGGTGTTTAAAGCAGCAGATCCTCGTTTATATTTCACAGGATAAGCAGAAGCTGCTAGTAGTAATCAAACCTCTCCTGACTTCCTGTTGATACATTACAAATCACAGGGAAGAAGAAGACTCTCAGAAAAACCACGCAGGATCCACCATCAGCTCCGACCGAAGAAGAAGTCCATCACAGGATCACACAGCTGGACGTGGACTCCTCTGCACTGCTGCACAAATAAAAAGGGTTCAAATCATACTGAATCAGACATATTACAGTCAACAGTCACTCTGAAATATGTCTAAGAACACTTGCTGCTCAACATAACAGCGATCATATTAAGGTGCTTCAGTAGCTCACAGCAATTACATTACACAGCTGTGAGTGAAGTCGTCTCTGAGTGTGAGTGAGTGAGTGAGTGAGTGAGTGAGTGAGTGAGTGAGTGAGTGAGTGAGAGAGAGAGAGAGAGAGAGAGAGAGAGAGAGAGAGAGAGAGAGAGAGAGAGAGACTTTTATGTGTCAGAAAAGACAGGTCAACAAAGACTTGTGTATGCAGGTTAGTATCGTGTCTTTTATCATTTATTTTATTACCACAAAAGCAACTATTTGTGGCCTTGTGAAAGTCCTGCTCCTGAGATGATGAAGTGTTTCACGCTCTAAAGTCTAGTTTCTCTGGATGAATGTCAGATTCCAAATAAAAGGTGCTATTTGTTTTCACTCCTATAGCCAAGGCAACAAGCTATTGAACCAATATAAGGGTGCAATTACTTATTTACATTACATTTACTGGAAATGATCGAAATTATATACATTAACAGCATAATGCAGTAACTTTAACACAGCAAAACTGGAGCAGATGAGAAAACAAGGAGGCTTCCTATTAAAACATAATCAAATGTACTGTCCTCTGGCCTCTGCAGGCGGGAGAAATAAAGGCCTCAGCCACTATTGGAGAATATTTGCCATATATTTGAGAAGAAAATAGGAAAATATGGAGATACAGCTCTACACATCCCCCAGCACTACATCCAACTGAAGTAACAAAAAGGAAAACACCTTTTTGAGAGACTTTAAGCTCAAGACCAGTAAAACACCCCAAAATGATCCCACCTCTGCTCTGGAGCGTCACACTTCTTCATCCTCTTGGGGGCGCCACCCTCCCACTCATCTGGAGGCTTCTGAGCACACTCACTCGTCTCAGCGCTAGTCTGAAGAGAGGGGCAGAGAAACCTTTCATTTTGTTGGCTAATAAGACTTCAAATTTGAATATTTCTCTGCAACAGAAGATATTTAGGAGTAAATAAACAAGATGTTGCATGTTGCTAAATCCTAATTGGTGCATGGGAATACACATCATCACCTTCAAACCAGTGAGAAGAGCTCAGACAAAACATTAAACACATGTGTCGTGTAAAATAAACTCAGAACGTGACATTTGTCTGTTTTGAAAATCTTTTGTCATTATTCAAAGCAGACAAATATTACTGGGTTGCTAAGGTTTTTTTTTGCTACAATAATTGATTGTTTGGCCACTTGGGGCCAGCAGAACCGCCAGCAAAACCTTATCACATCTCTAAGTTTTTATAGTGAACTTGTTAGCAAACAGTTGCCTGTTAGCACGTCCAGAAGACGCAGAGCAGCATTATCACAGTTCACTCTCCCCGTAGCTCTAGTGTGTTCTCCTGAGAACAATGTGGCTGCTAAATGATGGGAATCCAAAACAATGAGCTAAAAGAGGCTAAAAGCTCAGTAGAGCTGAAGGGAACTGCAGAGTTGGAGATAATCTCTATGGACGACACCTTTCACATTACTCAATCATTTCATTCCATTGCATAAAGATAAAGATATTGATAAGTGCAGTTTTATCTGTTATTGGAACAACCATACTGTTCATTCCAGACTTCAACTTTACCAGCAGGCACCACATTTTGTATTGTATAATTTTGTATTTAATTAAATAATAAAGTGGTGTCAAAATAAAATCAAAAACAGATTCAGTACTTCATATTCAGCTTTGTGAGATGTTACATCAGACACATCACTCACATTATGGGATCAAGAACACGTGTTGAATCACTTCAGCCTGTCCTTATTGTACCTGCGTTTTCTACTCCATGTACCTGCATGTGGTGACTGAGACGTCCATGCATGTTTGGCAGTTTCCAGGTTTCACTGTGTGTGTGTGTGTGTGACTCACCATGTTTCTCTTCTTGCTGCTGCTGCTGCTGCTGCTGCTCGGGGTGTTGTGGCTACCGGTGGCTGAGTGGAGGGGTCTCCGGCACAACTCATCTCTTTGATGCACTACTGTCTTAGACTGCAGCTTCCTGTAAAGACAGCACACACTAGGTTAGCAATGAATCAGGTTCATCTGTCCAATTTAATGACGTCCTAAACAACAGCCCTGCAAAAGAACGTTTCCACTGAGACTATGTGGTCATTTGGAATGTCACAGTTAGTGTCGGTGTCGTATTGGACTGTAATCTTTTGAAAGGCAGTTCTAGTGTTTTGTCCAGCCCCACTTCCAAGTTCAAGTCAGAGGTGAGCATGTCGAAAACGCATCCTTCTTAAGGTTAAAATGAACTGCCTCCACATCATGTACTAACTGTAACATATATACAACAATGTCAAATAAAGGTTGTGGTCTGAGTTACTTTTATTGTCACCTATAATACAAAATTGTCTTAAAGGAAATTTGCACTATGACTGTCACAATAAAGACACACTTACTGAAACAAAATAAAAACACACTTGCAAACTAAGATAAACTAAACTGAGCTAAAATAATTTATCTATTTTCAGATATATTCACTGATAAAAATGTTTTCAAAACAACACACAACAAATAGCTGTTTGCTATTATATTAATGTTCAACGTCTCATATACTGTATATCACCTTTAATAAATTATACTGGCTTTAATATGGATCACAGAATTATGTAAAACAATCAGATCATTTCATCCCACGATACATTTCCACTGAGAGGTCCAAATGATCACATGGAAATGTATCTGCTGAGGTCAGTCTGAGGAGGTGGAGAGGGTCAGATTAAAGGTAAGTCAGAGTTAAACTGTCTTTAGCCTTCACTATGTCCCTTGTGGTCAGGCCCATCAAATATTGATCTACTCACTAATTAAGTCCCTTGGCTAGGAGATTTGTGAAACACTTTGCACAGAAAGAAAAGTTCTGTAGTCACATACAAAAGACAGATGAGTATACGTAGGTTTAAAGTGGGTATTTTGGCATGAAAAACAATGAAAGCACTGAAACAACGGCTGCTACTTTGATATGACATAACCACAGAAAACAATACATAGTTGATCATTATTGAGAGCAAAAACCAATAGATTCAGAGATGGAAGCCCAGGCAAGGTGTATTCTTTGTTAAATCAATAATTCTGCTATGTGTACTCCTCCCCAGTGGTGTGAGTGCTGCTGACCCCTGGTCCTCTCAGCCTGTCCTCTTCCTTGGTCCTCCACCACCAATAATTACAATCCCTGGAGTTTAGAGCCATCAGCCTGCAGCCTCCCCCCGCCCCCCATCTGCTGGGTGGTCTGAGCTATTTGACGGCCTCTTCTCTCTCCTCTCTGACAAAGCGATCAACTAATTAGCCTGGCCAGGTGTGCCGAGGTCGAGGCCCTCAGCATAGCTGGCCCCTCCGCATAGCGGGGCTGACCCGGACCCTCCTCCCGGGAGCAGGGGCCAGGCAGGCTGAGAGTGGAGTTACTGAGGTCTAGCTGATTAATGCTGAGAGGCTGTCTGAGAGACAGACAGGTGTGAGGTACAGTATCAGCCTATGTTAATGTTTTATTTACTTTCTATACCTACTGAGAGTTAGGGTGTGTCTGCGTCTGTTTGTCAGTGGAGCAGGTTCATACCTGACAGCTGAGCTCAGGCTTTGGTACCAGTCATTGAGGTCCTCCTGGTTGCTGGACATCAGCAGGAGTTTGGCTTTGGGGAAAGTTAACTGGAGGAAGAGGAGGTAGAGGAGAGCAGTTAGGGTGTTTGTCGGCAGTATGAGTGTGTATGAGGTACTGTATTGTGACGCCTGTTTGGTTGACTGGCCCTGTCACGCTGACAAGAGCATCACAGCTAAACGAGGCTCCCTCATTCATTTCAGCGACACATAGCTTTACTTTTTCAGCTGTGCAATGCATCATCATCCTGGTGCACACAGTTTTTGCCAATGAAATACATACAGTACATGCACACAGGTACTGTACATATTCACAGGTAGAAAACCTTGTACTGTCCTTTGTGGTACTATGATAAATAATTTATTGCTGCTGTGATTAACTTTTCTGAGTACATGTGTAGCAGTGAATACGTCTTTAAATTAGACATTCCACTTTTACCTGCTCCCTGAAGATTTGGAAAATCCTGTTTTCTATGCTGGCTGAAATTCATGTTCGGCCACGCATCATGCACTATTACACCAGAGTTCACCTCTTGAAACAGCAACAGTTCTGTAAGCTAACAAGACCAAGGGGGGAAAAGTGATTTAAGAAATCCTCAAAGTCATTGTCTGACTTTATCAGCCAGAAATGAAACATTTAAGATTACAAATGTTATTTTGAAGATTCATCAAAAACTCAATTTCACTTAATCTTTGATAGGCTGCATCTGAACTTTGCACATTTGCAGCAGCCTTTACCAGTCATTATCATTTGGGCACTGAAAACAGTCTCCAGTGTTTCACACAGTTATAGAGTTCACCTGTGGTGGCAAACTCTCACATCCAAGAACAGCATCACATTCTGGGAGACAGTTTTCCAGATCCACACACACTTTCCATTCCGGGAAGACTTTTGAAACTACTCCGCACTTTAAACTTCATTTAGAACTATACAGTTAAAAATGACACTTGCGGGAGCTTGTGCCCCTTTTGACAGTTCTGCAGTGCAGAGACCTGATCGTAAGTTTGTTCTACATTGAAAACTTTTTCATGACAAATCATAGATTTCCAGGACATTTTGTAATTTTTTCAGGACTTAATTTGAAAGATGCATTACAGCTTTGCAGGTCTTCCAAGAGGTTAGGTTAGAGGAACTGAAGATTTATCAGTTTTTGTTATGTTATGTTCATCTGCCATCTGCTAGTCATCAGAGGCCTCTCTACAGCAGGGCTGAAACTGCAGTGACATTAAAATAACAGTAGAGGGCAGGCCAAATCAAGCAAAAACCTCTCCTCTTTGTCAGCTCGTCCTACAGGAAAACCTATTGCTGCCTTTCTTTCACACTCGCTCATCGCCCTCAAACCTCTGCCTGAAATCTGAAAGTAAAGAAAGCAGAGGCAGCATGTAAAGTTATAAAATGTTAAATCAGGTCACATTTACAGGAGAACTACATTCTGTTCCGTCAGCAGCTGGACACAAATGTGTTCTCAGATCTCTTGTGGACTCACAGGTCTGCAGAGTGACAGGGTCCTCTTCCTTTGAGTCAACAGTAATTATCAACTGACTCATTCAAATTGCTAAAACCAGCCTCAGAATGTAGTTGTCAAACAGACCAAAGGGAGATGTCCAAGCCCAAACAAAAAAGGCTTTTAGAGCAGTATAATTACACTGGGAAAGCCATTACAGAGGATCAAAATTAGGCCTTTACCATATTAAATGACCTTTCACATTTACCTGCGGCGGCAGCCTCTACACAGGAAACTAGCTTGTTGAGAAGTGACATATCAATCATTTCCATGTGTATTTGGACAGAACAGTGCATGCAGCTCATCAAACATAATGATGTTTTTACACAGGGGGAGGGGAGTGTCTCTCATTATACATTTAATAGATTAAGATTTCAAATGTACCATCATCAAAAGTATTATCTAATTACAGAGTTCAGCGAGTGGGGCTGAATTGAGTGCCGCATGATATTAGGCACTCACCACTTGGGGGACAGCGGTTGATTTATGCACAAATAGATTCCACTTCTATTGCAATACGGTAATTAGGGATTTGTCAGGAAATCTGACCCTCTTAGGTAGAAATTACTTTGTATAATAAGAAAAGCAGAGCACGGAGCCTCATTGCTGCACATAATTTAGCTTGATTATTTATACATCAAAGAGAATCTGTCAGGGATGTGGGAAAATATTCAAGTAGCAAGGGAATATTAGCAGGAAGAAGACTACAGACAGCGAGAGAGGAGAGAATAAGGAAGGTCGAGACAGAGAGAGGGAGGGAAGAAGACAGAAGATGAAGAGGAAAAACGTGCGGTGAGACAAAAATAAAAGCCAGCTCTCTACAAACATGTGTGACCAAGAAAAAAAAAAAAGACACCAAAAATTTTAATAAAAGCAACTCTTTTTTTCCCCTTCAAACTTTGCATATAGATTGCCATGGCATTTTCAGCTGTCAAATTTAATTTGGCTTTAATTTTTCATGGTCCTGGATGAGGAGGGCCCTGGAGTGCTGACAGCCCTTTTCCTTGAGCTCAGGTAGGGGCCCGGGATCAATAATGTGTCCTTATGAGAAATTACGTGTAATGCTATTGAGTATGCATCTGGGCCTCGGTGGGATAAGAGGCTAATGAAATGCCATTTCTGCCATTAGATAACGGGCTGGCGGAGAGTGGCGACAGGCTTGAGGAAGATGTATTTACTGGAGGGCCGGAAGAGATGGATCTGCAGCCTAATCTGATCCAGCAACTGAGAGATTCTGTTACAGCAGGCAGCCGTCACTATACTCACCAGCTCTTAGCATACACACACACTCCAAATAATACAACTCGGACTAATCTCCCCATCAGTCCCTTGAAGAATACTTTTAATTCACACTGCTTTCAACAAATCATGACAATATGTCCTTGGGCCTGCCAAGGATCATACAACGCACATGCTGGGCACTCTGTAGTCTTATACATACAGGATCATCTGTGATTTGTGCTGCACATAACCCACATACTATTGATGAAAACACCTTTTTCTCTAGACACTACTGAATGCTAGTGGATCATAATGGCTGTTGAGGCATGTAAACCGGCTAATTTTGCATGAACAAGCTGTCAGAACTCTTACTGATTGATACTTTTAGGGCTGGGTATCAAATCACAATACTTTCAAGTGTGTATAGCGCTGAGTCAAGTATCAAAAACTGGCATTAAATGTCTGGCCAGATGTTAAAACCGTATTTTATTTAGGGCTTAATTGATTAGTCAATCAATATAAAATTAATCAACAGTACTGACAATCGATTAATCGTTAATTAATAAAAAGGAATTTATCAGTCATAAATACATTGCCTGTATTTTACAGTAAACTAAATAGCTTTGGGATATGGACTGTATAAACATCACGTCACCAACAGCTCTGGAAAAATATCATGTAGCATTTTAAATAGATCAGATATTATTAATAGTAAAAATTATAAACGGATTAATCAATAATAAATCATTGTTAGTTGCAGCCCTCTTGTACAGCTGCTTGTGTTTAGACAACATTTAAAATGGGAGAACTTTGGCTTCTTGTGATAAATCCTAAAAGTCCTGAAATTATTGAGATGTTGATTCACAAGACTGATATTGTCAGATGATCTCTGATGAAACAGGTGATGTGGAACTGAACTTTTTGAAATTCTCAAGGGATTAAGAAAACAGATTGTTTTCATTTTCTATTTATTATTGTTTTGAAATTCATTCATATCTTGAAGCGCTTTAACGTCAGAGCAGAAACAAGAAGTTAATCAATTATTTGGTCAATAAACATAAAATGTATTTGCCACAATTTTAATAATTTCTTAATAATTACAGTTGTATAGAACATATGGCAATATTCTCTAGTTTTATCTTCTAAAATGTGAGGATATGCTGCTTTTTTCCTTTTTTATATCACAGTAAATATCTTTAGGTTTTGGAAAATCTTTGGATCGGACAAAACAAGACACCTGAAGATTTCACCTTAGGTTGGTAGAGTTTGTGATGGATATCACTTTTTTGACATTTGATAAGTGATTTTTGATTAATTGAAAAATAGACAACAGGTTAATTGAAAAGAAAAATAATCATTAAGCACAGCCCACAAAAAATATCAAACGGTAAAAATACAAAACATTAAAAAGTGCTACGTTTTGCTACATTTCTCAGTTTAAGATCACTGATGTCTTTTTACCTAATAAACGATCAGATAAATGACTTATTGAATTATTGTTTCAGGCCTACTGTATACTAATACACTTTAATGTCAAAGAGCATCAAATGCTGCCCATATTTTGGACAGACAGCAGTGCGAGCAAGAGTAATCAAACCTCTACACACTGCTGTGCATCACAGGGAAGCACATTAACAGCACAACATAAAGAGCGCTTTGAGCGAGAGCGTATCTGCTGAAATGAATATTGATGCCATGCAACATTGGCACTAAACTCTCGCTGCATAAACGCTTTGGTTACTCACTCAATGACGCGCGACTTGTTCCTATGAATGTTTCATGACAGCAACTACATCATTTAGACACAATTTATCATCCAGCAGCTGACGGATCACACTGAAAGGAGAGACACATTAAAAGTTCAACTTTTGGGCTACTTCACCAAGGATTGGAAGTGATTAGGGGAGAAGAAGAGGAGAGGGAACACAGGTCTTCTTTGACAAGTAGAACTAAATTACATTTTCATTCAGTGAGGCTGGAAAACACTCAGGAAACCTCGGTTTGGCAGATTATGTAACAGCAACCATCAAGGCCATATGTAAGACAAACCAAAGCAACATACATCAAAAGTGGAAATTAAATAATGCCTCGGCTAAGGACTCAGTCATGTGTATACTCAAATCAATGAACAGATGTCTCCCCACCTGCTGCCCAACAAACACTTTCTTTTTAACAACTTACAGTTACACAGGAAATTACAAATCCATTGTCAACTATTGTAGATGGCACTTGTGTTGAAAAGAAATGAAAAGTATGATATGTACAATAAAACCGAAAGCTCAGTTATAGTTTATGACCTGGCTTTATGAATCTATATATCTATATCTATATCTATATACAGTGGGTACGGAAAGTTTTCAGACCCCTTTAGATTTTCCACTTTTTGTTTTATTGCAGCCATTTGCTAAAATCGAAAATGTTCATTTTATTTCTCATTAATGTACACTCAGCACCCCATCTTGACAGAAAAAACTGAAATGTAGAAATTTTTGCAAATTTATAAAAAATAAAAACTGAAATATCACATGATCATAAGTATTCAGACGCTTTGCTGTGACACTCATATTTAACTCACATGCTGTCCATTTCTTCTGATCCTCCTTGAGATGGTTCTACGCCTTCATTGGAGTCCAGCTGTGTTTAATTAAACTGATTGGACTTGATT
>JAVQJL010088391.1:0-49219 GCA_036024295.1 Nannoperca obscura | reverse complement strand
CACACATATCTCTGCCTGTGTGGTTATCTCCTAAACATGTTATCCTTCAGTTTTCACATAACTGCACAGCACATTCTATTCTTGCACACCACATCCTGGCTTGTTTGATACATTTAGCCGTGACACTTTAAAAACCTCACAGCTGAGTAGTATCACACAAGAAGTATATGGCACTGTTAATTACTACATAAAATCCATAGCTAGATATTATAACAACACTTACGTCCCTGTGTAGTTAAATTACACCAGGTTCTACCATTTATTTTACATTTATCAAGTTTTAGCAAAGCTCTGTTGAAAATTTTATTAGATTGGGAAATGATAACATTTCTTTTTACTAGAAATCACTGTGAGTGATTTAGTTTGTCAGTTTGTAAGTAGACTTCAAAGTAATAAGAATGAAACTCCCTCCTACTTTGTTCAGAGTTGACTGTGGCCACCTATGCAGTGGTCTCCTCTGAAGAGGAATGAACGTGTCAACAACATGTTAGATGTTTCATCAACCAAGCATTAGACATAGACACAACATTAAGGATTCAGATGGCTCTGGATTTTATTAATGTAATAATTTATTTATTTACTTGAAGTAGGCAACAGAGGTGACGTGCACACTACTCTGAAGCCCTGCCTTCAGTTTCATTTGGTTAAGAAAGGAAATGATCTCAGAAAGCACTTTAACACAGAGACACTCACACATCTGCTAAACCAAAGCTATTTCCAGTTATACCATGGGAACACTGATGAGTGATTGAAATGATGTAACACAGTCTGTTTGTGTGTGTGTGTGTGGGGGGAGGGGTGGTGGGGGCGGGGGTGGTGGTGGTGGTGTAGTAATCACACATTTTGTGTTAGCATGGTGCTGGTCTAAAAGGGACTGTAGCGGTTAACAGTTACTGAAGGAACATCTGACCTGCAAAGAACTTGTGCACCGTCTGCTTTCAGATTAGTTGAATTGCTGCAAACAATCATCTACAAGGAATAGTTTTAACTCAGTCACTTGTAAGAAAATATATATAAACAATACTGTTACAGTTTCTGTTCCTGTTGATTTCATCCAACTCTGATGAGACCTTTTAATTTGAAAGTTGTATGTTATATCATCTGAAACTTGATGACAGTAGGAGCCTCAAATTTGCCTAATTCTCATTATGACTTTGGTGTGCCAGCATCAAAATGACTTGAATGTCTTGGAATTAATTACTTATAATACTCACATTTACTACTTAGAATTATAAACCAAAGATTAGTTTTGGTTTCTGAACTTTGTGAGTAATTTGTTTTGACCCAGAAGGTTCAGTGGTGTCGGGTGACATGCAGAGTCAGCTGCCACGTTAGCTTGTTGCTGGTAAGGTTGCAAAAGATAGAGTAAAATAGATGTACAGGTATAGTGCAAGTGTTATATTCGCTTTTGGATACAGAGGATAAATGACAATGACCTTAAAATCCCAATAAACTGTGCATATGATCTAATATAAAAAACACAGGAAGGTAAAGCAAAAATAGATACACTAGACCAATAATTGTGCAATTTGGTTAAAACCTGTAAACAGCCTTTAAACAGGGACATCACTTGGCACCAAAGATCAGCCAATTGTTGACTGCAATTGCAAAAACAAAAACTATTTAGATCTGTAATATTCTGTGGATCTTTGCCATGGCTTCTCATTATAAATCTGTTTAATAAGGAACACGATGCTAAGAGCTACATTGCTCTAGGCATTGTAGGCCTACGGAAGTCTATCTGAAAGGAGGTGCCCAAGAGCGATTTCAATTGTGTTTAAATAAACTCTGGGTTAATAGTATTTTACCATTGGTGATTTTAACAAAATAAGACATACATAAACGCACATATGTTGTATAAGGTTTAGTTTGCCTATGAAAACAGTGTAAGATAACATTCATGCCTGTGTCTGCACTTTGAGATAAGGAGGGGCAGTAATATGGAAATGGTTACATACATATTTATTATAATGTAGCTTATGGACCAGGTGACCACAGAAAGCAGTTTTGAAACAACCATTAAGACATAAGCAGTCAAAACAAACATTGAAATTGCAATCTTTATTGTATAAAAATGTAATTCCTGTATTTTAAAAGCATAACACAGTGCATAGGGATATCCATCCTAGTTTGACATTAATCAGATGAGCAAAACTAATAAGAAAATAATTCTGCTTCAAAAATGTTTTTAAATGTATTTAGGAGCAGTTTTATAGCAGTTTTTGAGTGCCTAGATTTGACAGTCTAGCTTGATGTAAGATTGATATGTGTGAAAGAAAGGTATTTCCCCATCTAGTGTGGAGACTGTTTGAAATAAAAATCGCGGCGCACTGGAGCCACAGGCAGCTGGTTTGATTCCTGTTTGCTCTACTTCCGGTTGTAGTGCCGCACTTCACTGGTCCTATTTGGGCACAGCGGAGAACCTCCAACCCGGTAATTCCTCCTGGTGAAGCTCTTTGCTTTATAGGTGAAACGAAGATGGCGACATGTTAATGGGAGTGGTAGTTCTCTTTATACATCCATGGTAGTAACGTACTACCTTCTCCGAAAACACACCAGTTTATTGGCAGCTGGTTCTTCGGGAGAAAAACACACAAAAACATAGCTGACTTTGTCTGGCTGTAAGTATATATAGTATATAACATAGTTATAACAACGTCTTTTCTTTCACACACACTCCAAAATAAGGAGAGGTTTTTGTTGCGAGCTAGCCAAACTGCATCATTCTTAGCAGCCTAAGAGTTAGCACTGTGAACTACTTCATGCTAGCTTTTTAACCTGCTAAAATGGATGAATTTAATGTAATTTCACAGAAAGCTGTATGAGAAATAGGGTCATGGGGGGGAAAGGACAAATATACTTAATGCAATAGCTTAATAGAAATTATAAGAGGGAATTAAATGAGTAATTTGATAGCAATGTATTCTACAACATAGTTACTAGCTAGTTGTTATGGTGTTCCTATTACCTGCCCAGACTAACATCCACAACTTGTACCTAACTTCAGTTTTAACTGCTAAGATAATTTAAATACCTTTGTCTAATCTAAGAAAAGTAATTGAATAATTTGATTGAATGATTTATTTATGGGTTCAAATAACCAATTTTTGTGCACAGTTTATTTGAAAAGACAACCTGCTAGGCTCTGTGCATTCCCATTGTTAGTAGTCAGATTGTTTTTAGATTGTTTACATTGCTAAGTGTCAATCGTATGGGATGTATGGATTTGCCACCTGATATTAACAGCTTCAATCGCCATGTATAATAGTCATAACCACAGCAAGTTTTTGCATTCCTGGCCACAAACCAAAATAGTGTTATATCACAAAAACACTTAGTAGTCAGCTGCTGTCTTGTTCCTGTGTTGGCACTGACTGTTTCATTGAGTTTTGAGTCTTTGAGCTAGCCAGACTGGCTGTTTGCCTGGCCAGCAGCAATGTTGCCATCAGCGCTGTTGGGCAAAGATCCAGCAGCTTGCTCCTAGCCTGGGATGCTACTGACTCACAAATAGACTGAAAGAAACAACAGATGCCAACTGGAAGAAGAGAGGAGTTAGCTACCGTTTCTGTAACCTGATGCAAAGGTTTTTACTTTTGGTCTCTCATCTAAAAAACTGCCTTCAGTCAAAAATAATAAAGGTAAGACCTTGTTCAGAATTTAAATTGAATTGTTTAAATTAGTTTTTACGTGGGATATGTTCAACACCATCATCCCCATGCTTATTGTAATATTTGAAGATTCAGACACATTGTGGCCACAGTATGGAAGAAGGTGACTACTTCTGCCCACACAGGAAAACCAAAGAACTATATAATCATACTTCACAGTTTCCATTTGGAGGGAAGTTGTAGACAACAGTTTGTTAAGTAATGTCAGTCTGGGGTGAAACCCATATGTTGTCCTCAGGTTTATATATAAAAAAAAAAATATATATATATATATATATATATATATATATATATATATATATCTGTGTTAACATGTATTTTCCACTGTTCTACATGAATCTATTCAAGGCTACAACTGCTGGCTAACAGATAGCACCAAGAATTGTTATAAACATAATGCAAACTGACATTGTTGGACAGCCATATACATGTTTATATGTGTTATGTAGGCTTGGAGTAGTTGGATGGTTAGCAGTCCCCTCGAGCGAGAATGGTGAGCTGAGATCAATGAGTACTGTCATCGTATTCATATCCCACAGTTGAACATCTACTCAACTTTAACATGCAGGTGAAAGTACACACGGAGAACAGCTGAATTAGCCTCAGAGCTCTATTTTTGTGACACAGCACGGTGTTATGTGAGCTTGTACATGAATGGAGTCTGTACAAACGCTTACTCACTGTTTTTGGGCAAACTGTTCTTGGTGTTGATGTAGTGAGAATGATCATTATCCAACATAGAACCAATGTGGGCTGTGACACACAAAGTGGAGAGCGTGGTGGTTTCTGGGCGTTGTGCGCTGTAACAATGCTTCTTTGAACGCAGTATGCGGCATGTGTCATTCATTCACAAAAATAGAGCTCTTAAAGTTGCGGTGTTGCAAGAGAGAAATTAACAATTTGTTTCTTAGTCAATCAATCTGGCAGCTGAACAGTAGATACGCCTCCCTCTGTGCTGGACAGTTAGTCGGACATGTATCGTCTCGGTGGAGAGTAGTTTATGTCTCCTCTGGAGGTGATTCTGCGAGGTGGAGCAGAGTAGGACAGGGACAACACCCCTGGAACCTGCTGCTCCTCCTCCTCATCCGAGGTGCCTCTGGTAGGAACAGGCTTCAGAAGGGGGGCTCCAGGATGGGTTAAGTGAGTGGGCAGGAGATTTCGAGGGAGGACAAGGGGAGCGAGTTGGCCAGAGCCAGAAGTACCGGATGTGTTCAAATATGAATAGCCTCTCATGGCATGGAGGGCATATGCAGGGATGAAAACAGGGTGAGATGGTTGGTGGCTTGGCATAACAGAAGAGTCTCTACCACCCCAGTAGTAGTCCCTCTGCAGGGACTGGTGGGTCGTGCTGCTGATAGGCTGGGTGCAGCTGTGGACATGGGGTTGCAGCTGGTGACTCTGGTGAGCAGTGTAGGCCGCAGGGTGGACCAGGCCGAAGTGCAGCTTGACGGTCAGCAATTCAGCACTAAGCCTGGTGTTTTCTTCTTTCAGGGCCATGAGATGACTCTCCAGCACGTAGTCATTCATCCGTCTCTTCTCCCTCGACCGCTTGGCTGCCTCGTTGTTCTTGCGACGTTTCTCCCAGTAGAGGGCATCCTTCTTTTCTTCGGGTGTGAACTCCCTTTTGCGGCGGGGACCCTTACGTACCAGTTCATTTTCTCCCTGTAAAATATGTCTATCTTGCCCTTCATGAAAAGGTGACGACGGGGACTCCATGGTAGATGTAAAATGACCAAACTGACTTTCTCAAAACCAACTGAGACCTGAAAAGGGATAGAGGAGAGTTTTTAGACTTGTGTTGTAGGTTGAGTAATACAAGTACTTCCTTCTTGTTTAACGGTAACCTTATCTGATTTGCGTTTTACCTCGTCTTATCTTGGTTTGTCTTCACTGAGCCAAGCACTGAAGTATTGATGATTTGAATTTGCGAGACTACACTGCTGACGATCTGTTTACTTGTGGTGTCCAGCTGCCAGCTATCAGGGGAGAAATATGAAACGTCAACATTAGTTCATTTTCATGTCAATACGTTTTTTCCTTATAAGAACAGCAAAACTAAAACTACTGAGTGTTGAATGTCATTATAAAAAATGTATTTTATTGTGCTGAGATGATAAATACTGTACAGAGAATCTTAGATTATAGAAATATTTATATTTACCTTAATTTGTAAATTTGTATCCTCTTATGTGTTTGTGTTAACCATGTAAAGCCTGTACATCCAGAAGAGCCTCTTTCAAGTCTAGCACAAAACCAGAAACAGGTAGATATGTGATTTTTTTTTCTTTCTTTCTCTTTGAAAGGCTACAGAGGCCACTACACAGTAAACAGTTGCACCCAACTTCTAGTCAGCCCCCCCTTTCCTGATCAGACCAAACCTCCTACCTGTCTAGACCATGTGAGAAAATGTGACGGGAAACAATAAGTAGACAAAGAAGAATGTTGACTAATGTGTTAGGTAATCAAAAAAAGTTATATACAGTTATTTCCAACAATGTTTTCGTGCATCAACAAGCATACCACGTTCCATATTTCCAAAAATAACTACTCTACTAATCTGCACCACGGGTTGTTGAGAGCCTTTGCTTTTTGTTTCAAAAGAGCCCATTCTTTAGTTGAGTTTGAGTCTTGACAATGCGTGGTGTTTCTCACTTTATCTCCCTCACCTTCCTCTTTGATGGACCTTACTACCTAGTCACCACTTCCCTTTCTCCATCTCTTTTATCTACTTGTTGCACTTCATTCTTCTTCATTGTGGGAAGAGTCAGAAAGGGTTTGTCAATTTTGTTGCATAAGTCAAATGGTAAATTCAATATTTTGAATAGCTGGTCTGATAGGAGTGTTAGCATCTTTTAATTTAGTCTCTTTCATTCGCGTGGGTTTGTGGGTGGTTTCATGGGAAGCTGTGCAAGAAGGATGAGAATTGTGTTGAAACCACAGCCAGCCCTGCGTGCATGCAACCATAAGCAGAAACACACATTGAGCTTACACACCTGCCTTTTAACTCATTGATGTTTCTCTCACACCTTATTCTACCCACTAACACTAGCAGACCAGTTAATTTCTTATCAGATGTTGTGCAGTACTTTATGCTCCCAGTCAGATGTGACGCCTCATAAATGAGCTGCAAAATAACTCATTTCACACATGAGGAACTTAAGCACAGACCATAACTTCACAGTCTATGACCTCAAAAATGATCCTTCAGTGTCCTGTTTAGTCGTAAGCCCTCATTTTTATTTTTGTTATCCACACTTTGTGCAACGTGTGAGCATATTCACTGACCATATAGTCGGATATATACCAGTCAGACATCAGAGCATCGATACAAACGTTTCAAAGACGCCATGCCCCTGCATGCTGTGGTGAGAACACCCATCAGGTTAAAAATATTCAAGCCTGTGCCCAGCACGAACGTAAACCTGAAGCGTGAACATGTTTGTTTTGTCTGTGTGAGAACATGCACACCTGCATTCTTGTGTGTGTGTGTGTGTGTGTGTGTGTGTGTGTGCGCGCGTCACACGGACTGAGCCTTGTGTACTCTGTGCTTGCAAACCCAAAAAAGCAACAGCAGGAAGAGAGAAAACAATAATCATACAGGGAGACACACAGAGAGAAAGAGAGAGAGAGAGAGGAAATAAAAAAAGAGAGGGTTCCTGAGTGAAATCTCTCTTGAGGCCGAGTCTGCTCACTACTCTGCTGCACATTTGCACCTGTTTCTTATTGACTAATTATAGCCGGCCTGCTTTTTAGTAAGGAACTCTCAAACTTCTTCTTTTTGTTTTCTATCCGTTTTCTCATACTCAACCATCTGCTGCTGTGTTGCTTTGCACC
Organism: Nannoperca obscura; assembly: GCA_036024295.1. Taxonomy (NCBI): domain Eukaryota; kingdom Metazoa; phylum Chordata; class Actinopteri; order Centrarchiformes; family Percichthyidae; genus Nannoperca; species Nannoperca obscura. Next base: position 41,717 of record JAVQJL010088391.1, on the reverse strand, counting down.
CTGCCAGCCATTGTTAAAATAACTGCCCTATTGGAGGAAAACTTGGTCTGTCTGTATTTTGTGGTTTTTCACCTCAATGTAATACGTTCATGTCTCTTGTAAACTGCCATTGTGGAGAGTGGAGTGAATGGATGCTCTCTTGGGGGAAATGGAGAATTTGCCACAGTTCTTTGCTTGAATTGTCCGTTAACGCATAAATTCCTTGAAGGGCAGTGCTGATACCTAATGGCGCCATCTTTCCCTGTACTCTTTGTATATTGTAAATGCATATAAAATACAGCATTTACTTATTTACATAAACTGCTGACTATACATGAAAATGTAACTGTAAAAAGTATTTACGACATCATGAACATATTTTTAGCTACTAAGCCATCACTGTTATTGTCTAATAAATGGTGGATGGATGGGCCGTATTTTTTTTCTACATTTTGTTTTTTACACAAGAAAAAATATATACAGTGGTTTTAATTGAGATTGCGTCCAAGAGTCCTCTTTATATCCAATAATCTACAGTTTGACAGTAGAAGGGTGTCTTACAATTTGCACTTAAAAGAATCCAAATGCATATGCAAATGTGCAAAAAATAAAACGTTTCCCTTGTACAATTCATACTGTGTGACCAAAAGAATTGAAACACTTGTGCGATGCAGAACAATATTACTTACTTAAAGTTTTTGGTTTTTGTTAGCTCTTAGCTCGTTGACTCTACGGTGACGATATATTGAAAGGCCTTTTTAATATTTCTTCCACCTCACATGCATGCAAGATATATATGTTTTAGACAAACCTTACAATGCAGTGTAATCTGAAACAACACCACAAGCTACATCTTCGGAAATGACTAGTTTGAGTCAACGTGTCTCCGACACTGTCAACAACAGCTGAACATGCATCACGAGCTTTAGACAGAATTTATTGCAGTACTGTCCTGCTAGACAACATTACAATGCAGAGACATTTCTACTGTTTTGGTCAGTCAGTGTTAAAAAGACCTAAATATATCTAACATTACTAATAGTTTACATGACTCAAATGTTTGTGTTAAGGTTGTAAAGATATCCAAGATATAAGAGCTTCTTTTGGGAGCATCAAGATTTACAGGTGTTTTTTATAGGATGTAGGTCATCTGAGATCAGGTTTCATGTGTAATTTAAAACAATCAAGAGCATTAAAATCACGCTGCAGGACACTGTACATGCTTTGTTCCTTAACCCCCTGGTTTTGCCAATTTAGATATTGCGTTACAAATGCTCAATATTTTATAGGCCTTTGAAGCTAGAAACGCACCGTGTACAAAACAGTACTAAATTATCTTGCAGATATTTATAAGGAAGTAACACTTCTTCTTTCTCAAACAATTCTTGACAAATAACAGAGTAACATTTTCAGGTAGTGTATTTTGAATGAATTGCTTTGATAATATACTTAAAAAAATATGAACAACTTAAAAGCCTGGTCACTTATTTCTGTGTTTTAGCAAAAGAATGATTTTGAAGGTTTAATGTCGATATCACAGCATACAAAATTGTATTGCTGTGCTGTAATTAGCACAGGAGAACGGTAGTACAGTATATGCGTAAAAACTATCCATCTTTTGGTTACAAGAACCTAAAACCATTTTCTCCCCTGAATCCATCGGCTAGTTACATTCAGGAAAATGAGCTTGAGGCCTTACCTTGTGCAGAAAGTCCAGTGAGCTAAGTCAGATATATCTCTCTCTCTCTCAGCCAGGGCTAATATACAACTCCTCTCCTTTCAGACTGCACATATAAGCAGAGGTGGGCTGATAAAGTCTTGTTGCTTTCAGTCCTACCCTCTCACCTCTCCCCTTTGCCTTCTCTCACTCTTTATAGTTGTTTTTGTGTCTTTAACTCTGGACTGTCCACCTCGGCTGTCATGTGAAGAGTGTCTGACTGGTCCCCTTGATCTTCATAGCATTGTGGTGTGTGTGGCGTGCCCCACGCAGGGGTCTTGCCTGTGTGATGCTGCTGTCAATTTGAAACTGACACATATAGTGTATTGTATGCTAGAATTGCAGAGGCATATGCATTTAACACTCCTGCAAGCTTATTTAATTCTTTAAGCAAATTCATGCCATTTGTTTTGCCTTTGCTGTGTATTGTAGTGTTGTTTGCTGCACTGTTGCTGCAATATGATGTGTAATATTCAGTGACGTGTTTCATCTTCACACACAGTATGTTTTATCCTTACAGACATTTTACATCACTCTGTCCATCCTGGAAAGTGGATACATCAGTCACTTAGCTGATCCCTATTTCCGGAGAAAACTTAGTAGTAGTAATAGTAGTAGTATTACAAAAGACTAAGCCACAACGCCCAGGGAAAAGATATCACCAGACTTATGTGTCTTTCAGATATTTTCAGTAAAGCATAACTGACAGGAGTAAACTGAAGTGACTGATTTAGTTTTTCTGTATGAGCATAAATAAATCTTTGGCACCTCAGATTCACAGAAAAAGAGCAGCGTTTGTTACTTACTTACTTACGACTACGTGTTTGCACATTTATTATCCTCTCACTCAACTGCTTTTTGCAATACGCTTTGCCCACTTTAGAACCACATGTTATACGTTCTAGGAAGAGAAACTAACTAACTTTGTAATTGGAATGATAACGCGCGCTTTTGTCGTGACTGGAAATATTACTTCAACCCCCCATCTCTATGTATAGACATGTCACATGTAGACAAGTAAGATTTTTGCTTCCTGTTGTGATGCACACGAGCCGTTAATGTTAATAAATATGCACCCAAGGTCCATGTGGACACGAAAACGCTTTATTGTTGTCATAAAGGCCGAGAAGACCTGCACGTCTACCAAATTCAGTAAACGTGCAAAGAATTTGGACTAGACACATGTTTAGACTTCTTTTCAGGCTAAATATGTGGTTCCTGTGGGAACGATGAGACTGCGTCAAAGTCCACGTGTCGAAACCCAAAGGCGTATGACATAAACATTGCAACTGAACATCGCCTGACATTAAACAGAAATAATTGTGGACTGTATGACCTCGAGTTTATGATTTAGTGGACTGACATTTGATGTCTGAACCAGAAAAGCGAGACAATCATTTTGTGTTGATTTTGGTTTCCAAATGAAGATGATCCATGATGTCAGAACAAATCTTATTGTTGTCCCTTTTGTCCCATTACAAAGTTCTTAGAACAGCAAAAAACATTTAAGTACACGTTGTTTGTATGTTTTAATCTATGATAACAAGTTCATGTCATTTTACAAATGATTGAACACAAAACACGTCAGATGTTAAACTTTATTTTATTAAGTACCATCAGTATGGTCACCAGATATTAAAAACACATTGTACCAACTCTTGTTTTCTTTTGTATTAAATCAGTGTAAATGATACATACATATAAATAAGTGTTTACTCCATTTACTGTTTGTTTGTGTATCTTACCCTGCTAGAAAACACTGCACACACACACTGGAGAGGCAGACATTGAAACAATAGCCTACTGGTTTAAACTCGTGCATTCCCCACGTGCAGCATCCTAACAGACGCGCCTCCACCAGCATTGTGTTGTAGCGCCCTCTGCTGGTGGCCTCGGGAACACGTGCTGGCGGGCCGGGGGGGGGGGGGGGGTTCCTCTGTTCCTCATTACAGAATTGTCAAAGATGATATGATAAGCAGCGGGAAGAATAAATCAGTTTTGAACAACTCTGTTGTTGCAACAGTAATAAACATTACATTGAAAAACGAACCCTAACCCGCAGGGACCTGGACTTTTACAAAAACTGTCACGAAAAGTGAATCTTTTCTAAAAAGGCCTGCTGAGCTGCTAAACCTGAATGGAGTTCTAATAATAATCAACCTGAGTAACTCTTTTATTAAAAACACATGTTACAGTGAGAGTTAAGAGACTTTCATGGTGGATTCCTCTGCACGCAGAAGAAAGAAAGCTTCGAGGTGTTGGACCACTGTTTTGACCGTCATTTACACCAATGTTGCTTCATGCACACTACTATATGAACATTGGCCTAAATGAACATAAACTGCGAGAATGAACAATAAGTAGGTAGGAGAATATTTCGTTCCGTACCCATGTGACATTTCTTCTCCTTTTTTCTTTTGACTGGGGGCATTTTTAATTATTCAAATGGCATTTAGGAGCTACTGGTATTCAAAATACCATCAGTCTTTTATTTCCCCAACCTTTGCAGCATTACTATTTTAAAAGCATTGGTTCGGAGACATAGACTTAAAGGACATAAGCTATTGCTATCTTCATTAAAGGTGGAAAATACCCCACCGTGTTTTATTTGATTTGACAGTAGGCCTACTAACGGCTTAATGAATCTGGTTGCAAGCATTTAGCTATTGTCTTGATATTCCTGATTTAAACAAGAATGAAACAAAAGAGTGGCTTAATAACCAGATGGAGGAGGATGCCTCACAGAGCTGTAAGCCTACAAAGAAACGGTTCAACGTTTGGTTTTCCACTGCATCAAACTCTGCTGGGAAATCACGCGGAGGGGATAAAGGGAAATACCAAGTCAACAAGCACCCAGTTTCGCTGGTTTAGTCGCCGATTTTTTTTCACCGCAGATAAAGAACTCTTAATCTCACCACAATCAAATCAACAGGGTAATTTCTCCCATATTATAGGGGAAAAAAAGAAAAAAAATAGACATTGAATAACTTTTTGTGTCTAGCATACATAGGGGAACACTTCTTTACATGGTGAAATGTCATTAATAAGGACTGAAATAGGCTGTATTATTATCAGCCTGTGCCCACGTTAAACACGCCGACAGTGCTGCACCGTGCAACGTAACCGCTGTTTGATTCCGAAAAACACATTTGAAACCACAGAAAGTCAGCTGCTTTATTAGACCCTATGCATACTGTATTTCTGCAAATATATACATACACCTATATAGCAACCGTTAAATAGGCTACTGCAATCCACGCGTTTCCTCTTTTCATTAGAACACAGTCACTTAACTGGAGGGCAAACCCCACAGCTGTATGGCGTGTGTACATTTTTAGACATTATTGCAAAAATACAAAATAGACAACAATCTTTGCCCCCCACCCCACCCCCACGTGTCATAAACGTCATGACTAGCGTCCATCAGGACTGAGGGGCATCCCGAGCTGAGACAGCCCTGCTGCTGCACCGCTTAACCGGCTCTTGAATCCCCTCTGGAAGTCTGCCTCCACGCCGAGACCCCGGCCTTGCCTCTCCTGTATGTAGAGGGGCAGGCCGGGGTAGACGGCCGGTGGGACCAGGTACGAAGACCGCCAAGGCAGCAGAAAGTTATTGCACACAGCCGGGTGATCCAGGTGGGGCAGCAGCCAATTCTGAGGCGGGTGTGAGAGAATGGAGGGATGGTGGAGCGCGTCGGGTGCGGGCAGAAACGCTCGGATGGACGGGGCGGGAGGGGAAGATGGGACGTCGTCGCTGGAGGAGACCTGTCGCTGAGCGTCCACCTCCGCCCCCGCTGACCTCCCGCCCTCCAGGACCACGCGGGGCCCGGAGAGGGGGAACAGGTCTTGCTGCGCGCCAGCGCTGTGAGAGTTTTGTGGATTAAAGCCAACAACACCTCTTGCCGAGCTAAACAAGGAGATGTTGGCCTCGAATGGGTGGATCGCCGTTTCTTGTTGCCTCACACCCACGACAGAAACTGGGTTGCCCCAGAGGCCTGCCTTGAAGAGGGCAGGGGTGTGAGACGGTTTAGGTGATGGGGGCAGAGTAGACGCTTCAACAGGTGCAGCGGGTGTTGCTTTGCTCCTCTCTGCAGTCAGGGTGCTGTGGTACTGCAGGCTGAGCACCTGAGCCCGCAGATGCGCGTTCTCTTCGTTCAGAGCCAGCAGCCGGCCCTCCAGCCTCAGGTCGTTCAACCTCTTTTTCTCCCTAGACCGCTTGGCCGCCTCGTTGTTCTTGTGTCTCTTAACCCAGTAAGTGGCGTCTTTCTGGTCGGCGGGGATCATCTCCCTCCTGCGGCGCGTTACGGGGCTCGCGTGGCCGCTGCAGGTCCGTAAACGCAGGAGGGAGGACCGTGCCCCCGGGAAGAGGAGCACAGGTTCTGGATCCGGCTCCATGCAGCCGCTGCTCTCGACTGAGGAGGAGGGCTGGCACGGAGCAGTGTCCCCAGCGCCAGGGCTCTTCGAGGTGGACATGGCACTAGAGGGGGGGAATCAAAAGTTTCAATCAAACAACTTTTTTTATTTCAGCAAGATGTTTGAATCTACGACCCCGATCACTGTTACCTCATCGATATGCTTAAAAATCGTTCCCCAATTGGAAAGTGGATAGGCTACTTACTAACTCAACTGTTAACTGAAGGCTGCTTTTGATCCTAGGGTAGCCTGGCCTACTTGATGGAAACATTTTACTTTGTAGGCAACTCCATTATTAACTATTTCGTTATTTTATATTCAGATTTATGCCCACGTGCAAAACAAAAGTGGTTATATTATTATTCATCGAAATATTATACTATCCAATAGTAACCTACACAGCAGGCAAATTAGCTCCAACTCGACCAGCTACAACAACATTAAATGTTACATAGCCTACATGTTAATGCATCATTAATAATAATTCAATAACATGCCCATCAGACGAGCTATTCTGCATCACAGGCACTTTTACTTGTACACAAAAGTAGCCTACAGAGTTACATTTGAACGCATTTTACATTTGAAGTAGGCCTACATTTAACTTTAACTTCCAAGAAGATTGGAACACGTAGAGTAGCCTGCTTTGCAGTGTAAAGCATCTGATCACATCATTATTTCGGTTTACACCAACGACAGTGGCGACAGTGACGTGTTGCAAGATGTAAAGACAAGATTACGATCAACCTCAGGTAAGTGAGTAGATTAGTAAATAACATCAAGGTCTCCTGCAAAGCAAGTCAAACGTGATGATTAGACGGTGTTAAACTCGCCGCACTGACCTGAAGGAAAAGATGTCACTGGGATGATTTGGAAGACAGCATCAACTTTGAGAGCGCTTGTTGTAATTCTGCAACACACACACACGCGCGCGGCGTTTGGCGAAGCACGCAGATACGGTTGACTACTCAATTGAATGTAGCCTATATACTTCGTGGATGTAACGTGTTTGATCCGAGCAGGCTGCGCTTACCTGTCAATCACAACCGGCGGTGCTGAAGAGAGCGGAGCTGCTGGGCGGCGCTCGCGTTATACTCTGTGCGTGCAGCCAATGGGGCTGTGTCCTCGCGTCTGTCTGTTTCAATCTGTGGAAACTTTTCGGGCTACTTCACTTGGAGAGCGGAAGTCCAAGACAGCAATGAGGTCACGATCAAACCAACAGGTGATACTGAAATGAGTCACTTTGGATCAAGTGCCCTACTTATTGATGCTAAATTGGTTTACTGCACATCGATTCACATGATCAGATGCACATTGTGGTGATTGGTGTTTTGCATTCAGACGTGAATTATATATTTCGTGGGCCGTTATTAATATAGTAAATGTAATATCTTGTAAACATGAGCTGTAAACAGCTGAGATTTTAATAATTGCTAATAATAAATAAATAAGAACTAAACAAATGGAGTAATCACACAACACATGTATTTAATAGGGTAATCTAAAGATGAATTAACCAATTTGTGCCATAAAACATTACTGTTTACATCCTATGTTCCTAAGTTGCTCTCAATATATTTGCCACTCTGTCGTTTAGCTTTTAGCGTCAGTCTAACCACATGTCAATGTTTATATGATGCTTCCAATTTGTATTTTTGCAAACTTAAATGTGATGTGTCACATTCTTGCTTTTCAAATTCAAATGAATTAAGGACTGTTGCTCTAACAGCATACACATTTATTTTACACCACTTCATTTTTTACTTAATTTGAAATAGTAAAAAATTTGCATGCCATCGTGCTAAACATTCTGTACATGTTAACGTGCCAATGTGTGTGAAAGGTGCACAATGCCATGCATTCAGTTAGCACGACAGCATGCTAAACACACTAATACACTGAGTATTTTAACATGATGACATGATGACAGTGTGGTTATTAACATATTAAACAAAACATTTTTTGCCCCACTTGTGGTAAGAATCTCAATTATTTATCAGTTCCTATCAAACAATCTGTTGTGTAATGAACATTAGCCTCACAGACCGCCAGTGGTGCTATAGATAGTCTTGTTAAAAAGCTGATTGGCCTGAAGTTGTACGGTTGACATCGTGCACAAAAAGTGATGCATTTTATTTGCAAACCTTCCCACCATTGAAAACCAGTGCAAGTTCAGGTCAACACAAGAAGCACCATACAAAGAGGCATGAAAACTTCTCCCCTCGAGTGGTAGAGACACCTGATCTGAACAGCTCGACCGCACTAAACAATGCCACCAAGATGGAAAACCACACTACATTGTACAAATTTACTCTTCTGCAGATTTAATTGTCGTGTGCTGAGTGTGGGGGCTATCCAGATCATATGGGGGATGTCCTCTGAGCTCTCAGCTCTGTGTTTGTTGAAAACTCCAGCAGATTTTTCATTCTGACTCACTGTAACCACAGAGGCCACAATCCACCATGTTCCAACAGTCAGGTTACTTTTTCAGTTAAGGTTTTTCTCCAGATTTTTAAAGAGGTAGTAACATATCAGATCATATTGATTTCTGTCGATTAGTCTGTTTTGGCTTTGATGAGAAGTAAATGCACAAAAATGGTCTCACAGAAACACACACAGGAAGGGCACATGCTTAACTGCACCTTGTAGCAGTTACAAAAAGTTGTATTTATGAGCTTTATGCCATCCAGTACAGATGCCAAATGATACAGGCTTCATTAATAAATGCAGAACTGATATATTGTCTAGATGGACATTTTTCAGCTTTGATTGACTGGACCGACTGAAACTGCCCCCTATGAGGATGATTTATTGTCACTGTTCAAATAAACATGCTCAGAGAGTCTTGTGGTATGTCATAATGGGCCTGCATAATTCTTACTATTGCCACTCTCTCATTGTGTGGCAACACCCACATCCTGACTGCATGTTGCAGATGATTTCTCTGTATGTGTATGATTACTCTTCAGCAGTAAATGTGATACAGTGACCAGTTTAGTCAACACACAACTCACGTCTGAGAGGGAATCACACAGCTGATTAAAGCCTGATCAGTCTTGTTTGTGTTTCTCTCGTACAGATGATTGTCAGATTAACACCTTGCTGCTTGTAGCTTTGCTTGTTACACAAAATATCAATGCAGTGGGACTTCGTCACGAGCCTTTGTTGAATGATACAAATTATGTAAAATTTGATTGTTCTTATTGTCAACCTATCTAAATGCATTAGGATTATACTTTCTCATTCGTTTCTGTACTTACCTTCCCAGCCTGTGGCACTGCCCTATGTCCATTTGTTCTTACTGTAGTCATCTTTAAAATGGATGACAAATTTATAGTTTCTTATTTTTTTTAAGGCTATATATTTTCCGTATACAGCTAGCCGAAGTAGTTTTAGCAAACACAACTCAAACAGTAGTTGTCAGGACTACTCTCAGCTGTGGTTTAATACACATTCGTTTTTTGTGACAGAGTGGCTGAGACCACAACATGTGTCCCATTTACCCTATTTTGTGTTTCTTACCATGCATTGCATTTGTTTGTTTAGCCAGTAGTTTTAGTCTGTGCGATCGCAAGCCCTTACTGTTCCGAGTTTATTTGTGTTTAGTATTATGTTTTGCTTGTTTCCATCATTTCCTGGTTAATTAAAAACAAAGACAAGTACAGTTCAGTTATTATTTCGATTTAGTGTGTCCCTTCAGTTTAGTATTAGGTGTCTTTGTTATTACTTACTTGTATTTGCTTTCCAGAGCCAACCAAGCCTGATTTTATGCAGGAGCTGATCTGAATAATTGTCTCATGTTTTTGTCCAAAATATGGAGGGATTGTATTGGGTTCAATATGTTATTTTGATGATTAATTTGTGGTTTTAATAATGGGTGTAGTGTTTTATAGGAAAAATGGTAAGCAACATTGCAGTCTTGTTTGTAATGACAGTATTTACTGATACAAGTAAATAGTCATTTACCTTTTTTGGGTGTGACAGACTGAGATACCCCTGATAGGAATATGGTTCTGCCTAAGATGATTGTTCAACTGATTAAAGCGCCTATTTAAGGGAGTCGTTGTTTGTCAGGGAAGAGGAAACAATGTCCGTGTAGCTGTGTGCACATCATGCTGCCGTCAGTTGATATGAGTTGAGTTTTCCTTAGTCCAGCCAAGTTAGCTATTTGTTTTTGTTGTTGTTATTTTTGGACAACAATGGGGATCTATGGCACAAAGGACTGAGCAGGCAGTACTTGTTACTAGGATCAGTTCATTGTTGGTTTTGGTTTTAGGTTTTGCTAAAATTTATAAAATATAGAATACCACCAGACTTGAGCTTTAATTCAGACACTTTGTCATGCTTGCAGTCCGCAGTACATATAAATGTATTTAAATATTAAACACATTTGATTTTGGCACCAAACGAACGGTATCCTACATCTTATGATTAAAATGTTTTGACAAAAAGGAATAATATCTAAGCAGTTATTAGTTATGCAGCGTACACCATTAACTGTTTTCGTCCAGAAATCGGGAGAGATCATATTGTTCAGGTTCAGCATAGTGCAGTTGCCTTCAATACAATATATTTCGATAGGCTTTGCTGCCAGTTAGAAACATAAACTGTTATAACATTGTTGGATTGTGCTTCTGAAATGCTCTCCACATGACCGCACAGTCTTACCAGTACCCTCAAAACCAGTTTTATCATCACTGCCATGTTTCAGTGCACCTACACATTTCACCCAAACAAATTGGTATACACTTTTTCCAGTGAAAGTCGTTGACCACAAGTTGACTCATCATAGTCTCATCAGTTTGTTCCCGTAAGCTTTGATGTTGTTATGCCCCCCGCCCCCCTCGTTTAATTACACACAAACACTTCCACCCAAATGTTCTACATTTAAAGTCTACTTCAATGGAAATACCGCCACTTTTGTTATTGCTTTAACCTTTTTAACATCTGTTAAGGATATCTTGTCAAGTCTTATTTATATTGCATCCCTTTCAAGGAGGTCATTTGTGCGATTGTTGAGGTTAAAGTCTGCTGGCCTGATTCCTTCTCCTTAACTCACGGCTGAGCTGTTAACACCTTTATACAGGAAGTTGAGCCTCAACTAACACAAAGGGTATCACCTCTTCATAGTCAGCTGCAGTGCGACTGCCACATAAAAACCATACAGTAGTGATGTAGGCCCCTGAGAATTAAGAGTATCTAGAAGCTTCCCACAGTCACTGGGTAATGCCCTGCTGAGATCCTGTAAGATATACAGAACAAGATGAGAACAAACATGCTAACATTAAACATGTAGTGGAAACTTGGCCTGTATTTTTGACAGTGTGATAAATTGCACAGAGATAATGAATGTGTTTGTTTTGAGGTTGTTCTTGCCAATTGCAGTTTTGATTGTCGAGTGTATAACGTGTTAATTATGACACAGTTAAAACAGTCGTTTCCCAAAACGTACTACAACACCTCGCTCTATTTATTAATATTTTGTTGCGTCCCAGCTAACAATCACGTAAAAGAAAGGAGTTAAATAATATATCAATTATTTTGCATTTCTGACATGTAGTTTCTCAGATACTGCAGAGGGCATTGCAGTTTTTAAGCCTTTTCAAGTTAAGGAGTTTGTTCTTATTTCCATTTTGTATTGAACAAAACATGAGGAAGTAAAATTTGTCATCTCCTCCTCTTGTTCTTTTCTCACTGGCTGCTGATGCTGCGGTAACAACGTGAGTCTTAGCTAAGTATGACCTAGCTACTTTTCCAAAGAATTAAAAAGTTGGTTCACATTTAAAAAAAAAAGGTTTTCTTGTGAAGCTTCAGCAGTGTGATTCCAAAGAATTAAAAAGTAGCAGTAAATATGAGGTGTTACTAATTTTTGCAGTGCTCGGCTTCTGTTGACAGCTGGCCCATAAACTAGCAATTAGAGTAATGTGAGATTGTCAGCTACTCACTGTTTTTGACTTGAGATCTTAACGTTTTGGTTAACTGAAACCTCCTATTAGCTTTAGCTAAACTTTATAATGTATGTTTGCACTGAACGAGGACTTTGGATTTTGTCCCTCATGTCTTACACTGGAATGGGATGTCTTTACGGCCAGTATGGACAACAGGAACAATTAAAAGCTGTTGCAAAGTACATATGAGTATTCTACTGACTTGAAAAAACGTGTTTTATTTCTCTTCCGGATTTCTTTTCTGCTTACAACATCCGGATGCAATTGAACATTTAATGTCTCTATTTTGAAGAAATGATTTAATATTTGAATTGGATTTATTATCATTTAGATTTAAATTGTTTCATTTTTAAAATTACGGATTATAATTTGTCATTTATAAATGTTTTATATAGCTTGAGCCTCTCTTTCTTCAAATCTGGAGAGTAGATTCGACAAGAACCCATAGGCTCAAAGAGACCATTCGCCTGCATGTATCTGGTTGTGAGGTTTAGCAGCCTTGATGGGCAACGGTTAAACTGTGGTGGGAAAGCCTGGCCTATGGATTGCCATTGTTTGTGGAGGCCTAAGAGCACCCACACCACTGGCACATGACTCTAACCACTCTGCTGCACAGCCCAGCTGTAAAAACAGATAAGAAAGATCGCTCTAGATATGCACAAGCACTCACATACACACACATGTAAGACTTGGATGCACACACCTTCAGGTGTTGATATGTGGCATTTGTGGGGACGACCTCACTTACATAGGGAAGAGAAATGAGGCAAAGAGATATGAAACCACATATAGTACATTTAACTGACATTGAGTAAACATATAAACATATAAATTCAGTGAGCTGCCTTTTGTTCAGACAGGCCATTGTCATCAAATTCACCCTTTTTGACCTTCAGTTGATGGTTAAACTGCAGTAGGTGCTCACCTCCACCAGGTGGCATTAAATTCATGAAGAAGGCCCTTCAATAAATAATGCATGGCTTGAATTTTGTCTGGAGATGAAGATTAGCTCAAATAAAATCAGCCATGTGAGGAATACTTATACATGCATTAATGTTTTCCTAACGGAGCGATGGCATCTACTGGAAGTACCTTTGATCTGAATGCAAGTTCTTTAAAAAAGAAATACCTGTTCTTTTAGAGAACTTATGAGTGATGTATAGAATCCTTTTTGTGTGTGTTTTTGGAAACTCCTGCACCACATCCGCCCACAATCTATATTGTATAACACATTTGTTGTCAGATTTGATTTCTCTACAAAATACAATAATAGTATAATAATGTATGTATGGAGAGCGGTTGCTTGAGAAAGTAAAGAAAAGAGTTTCATGTTGGCCATTCATGTCCAGTCTGAATGAAAGTTTTACTGCTTTCACATTCCTGTAAACCAATACTCCCACTGTTGGATGGTGCAGAAGCAACATTACCATACTGTTACAAAGACACTGAAGTTATTTAGTTTAGCTAACAAAAAAGTTCACCCAGGAACTGTGTCTGAAATCTTAGTTTGTGGTAGTTTACTCCCAAAGACTAAAATCAATTTGATAGCTGCAGAAAATAAGATAAACAAAACAGTGATTCAATATGCTTATTCTCCACTGGCCTCGGTGCCCCTCCTCCATTCCTCTCTCCTCAGGTAAGGTGCACGGGGAGTGCCTGCCTATGATACCGGAGCCTTCACCTGGGAGCCAGAGGAAGGCGGGGCTGGGAACATGTTGACCACGAACAGGAGAAAGAGAAAGGAGGGGGATGGATGAAACAGGTGGATGTTATGAAAAGCAGCTGAAGAATGGTTTTGAAAACATGCGTGTTCATTTCCATATGCGTTCAGTAGGGCGTTGTGATTGATAGCTCAGCTATGTCACCTGGCTGCAAGTGCTATACAGTGCCCGAGAACAGTCCTGGCGAACGTTGCAGGTAAATGCATGACTATTTCTGTATTTATGTCAACAACAAATTTACTATTAACAGCTCTACTAACAGGATTAGTCAAAGCTGGCTGTTTTAATGTCCTCTCAGGCGTTACTCTGTTTTTTTACTTGTTGACAAATGTGTTCTATGAACTAATTACTAAGCAGGTAAAATATAGTGTGACAGTCATTATTTACAGTTCTTGTGCTGATTCATCTGCACATTAATCTTCGTAGGTTTGATGCAGACGGTTGGATCTGAGCTTCCTCGGTTCTCTCTCATCAGGATCTCTCTCATGCAGCTTCCAGCAGCGATTCAACCAGAAGAGTTGGTAAATTTCTCAGTATTTCATCATATGGAAAGCAAGCCTTCAGTTCACCTAAGGTACAATTTGTTTATGTAATCGAGTGACTAATAGTGGATGTGTTTGTAGAGCAACAACTGGCAGGGGAGTCGGTTTAGATCTGCAACAGTGATTTATAAACTTTTGTCTGTTGTGCTGTGGTTTAGGCAAGCATGGAAACAGTGTAATGAGTTACCAGATAAATGTACCTTTGCATGAGACATAAGGGGACATTTCACTATGTTGCCTCCTTCATATAGCACAACCAGAGTCTACAAACGTCTGAGTTTCCTCAACTTTATGACCAAGGAAAGTGTTGAATCTGGTACGTCTCCGTCCTTTATTCTGCTTCTTCTTCACCTGCTGCTCACTGCCTCTTCAGGGTTATTGTTTATTGTTATCTTTATTTACATTATTCTGTGTTTACCGAGAACATTCAGAGGCGAGTGCAGTTAATTGTATTTGATTTGAAGCATACAATGACTATTCAGATCCACAAACTATCAGTGTCATATTTACATAGCAGCCTGTATGAGATCTTTTATCTAGATTAAATGTTTCTCATATAAGGGATCGGGTTTCTTCAGCAGATGGTATTAGACTCATCTTTGCCTTTTTCTTCTCTGCAAGAATCCCTTTGAGATATGGTTAACAGCAGTAGACCACATACACTTGCATATTAAGACACATTCACAGAAGCACACACACACACACACACACACACACACACACACACACATCCATCTGTTGTCTGCCGGTGTAAATGTTACATTAAATCATTGTGTGTAAATGGTCTCTGAGAACTGAGAGTCAGCATACTGTGTGTCTGACAGGCCTCACATGGGAGGTGAGGGCGAACAGCCGCCGCTTCCACAAACACAAACAGAAGAAATCCTTTCTGTGCTTTCGCTGGGGGCAGTACGCGGTGAGTCACGCATATGCTTCCTTCCTTCCACATGGTAACCTAACACCTGTTGGCATGCTGATGCATTGAGAAACGTGTTAATGTGTTGATACGCATGTCTCCCCTGGGCTTCTGTCTCTCTGTTGCTCTTCATGTCGGTCGTCAGGACAATGTGGTGCGCAGCTACAAGTACTCCCCCCTGACTTTCCTGCCCCTGACACTGTTTGAACAGTTCCAGCGAGCTGCCAATCTCTACTTCCTCCTCATGGTGGTGTTGCAGGTCAGATGAAGGCTCTGCTGTTCTCTCCCACTCTGTCTCTCATGCATTGACTCTAGGGCTCCGCTTTAGTTTTTATTGTATCATGCTTACACTACCGAAAGAGATGTAGCTGCCTGGGAGAGCAAAAAAAATTAAACTTAAAAATAATACTTTATCAGGATCATGGGACAAAATGTGATTTTCTTTGAATGTGCAGAAGTGAAGTGAAGTCAGGGGGTATCTGTGACATAGTCTGTTGAGATGATGACAATACTTTTTTTTTTAAATCTATGCAAAGGAGGATTAAAAAGCAAAACTTACACACCTTAAAAAAGCTTACCATCTAGGGAAAATTTTCAAGAAGCAATTGTAATTGCTAATATCACTTAACCCTGACTAGCTTTGTCCAGAGCTTTTGACTGTTTAGTCTTGTTCTTTAATGTAGTTATTATTACTTGTGGAAGCACTGTGTGTGTGTGTGTGTGGGGGGGGGGGTGGCTGTATGGTTTCCACAGTTCGTGTGACTCTGTCTCCTTTTATCTTCTGTGCGTCTCCAGTGTGTCCCTGCCATCTCATCCATCCCCTGGTACATCACCATCATCCCGCTGCTCATCATACTCACTGTGAGAGGCATGAAAGACCTTGCCAACGACATGGTGAGACCACCAGTCACTCCCTAGTCCCCCCTCTCTCAATCTGGGAAAAGGAATGTCCCTCAGCGATGAATGCACCAGCTCCCACACGAATGTGCGAGCTTAAACACAGATATACGACCGGCCTTACGCATGCATTTATGCACCCGGCACTTTTCTCTCCTTCATTGTCCTCATTGACTCCTTGTCCTCTCCCCGCTGACAAAACCAGTCATCCCAGTAGCATTAATTTTCTCTCCTATCATTAAAGCTTTTCCTTTTAAATGCAGGCGTGATGTTTTGCATGGAGAATTCTCTGGTTAAGTGCATCACTGAGTTACGGTCGTTAACAGCTCTGGGTGAAACGCTTGCTTGACCCCTCTCTATTGACTAATCATTTAGTGGAGGGCGTAAATCTCCCAGCTGGTGTCACTGTAGAGCCCCGTAATGGCGTTTCTCCTTTTTCCATTCTCCTTTCTCGTGTTCAACCTCTCATGGCCACCCTCACTCCCTCTCACGCACTCTCTGTCCATCACTCTTTTTCTCCATCCCCGTCACGCTTCTCAATCTATCTCTTTCTCCTCTTTCTCATTCTCTTTTTTTTCTCTCTCTCGCTCTCTCCATCTCTGGTCCAGGCAAGGAGACGCAGCAACTCTGAGATTAACTCCCGACCCTGTGACGTACTTATCTCCCAAAGGTAAGGACAAAGACAGTGGGTTATTCTCTCAGGATTCAGCTCAGTTCCAGTTTGAAACAGCCCTCTAATGACACTCTAATGAAGTGTGAATTAGTGAATCCCTAAATGGTCCTTTTGTGCATTAGAGCAGGGCAAAAACACGCCTTTTCCACACCTATTGGAAGACAAGAACTATTACAGACCCCTTGATGACATCTCTTGTCTTCAGAGATACTTTTGCTTCAGTCTGTTTCTGAGACTACATTCCAGATGATATGCTGGCCCCTTTGGAATAATTAGATGAACTAATAGACAAAACACTAACCCACACTACCCTGTGTCATCTGCATGAGAACAAGTAAAGAAAAATAAACCATGTCCATACTTTTTAGAGCACACATTTAACAGATATAATTTAATAATTTAGTTAAACTACACATATTATGCATATATTAAGAATTATATAAAGAGTTTACTTATAGATGAAAAGTATATATCAATTATGATGCATTCTGTGTTCCTGAATGCATCATAATAAAAATATGGGCTTCTTATGCTCTTGCTTATGATGAAAACGTATCTTTCACACATTAACTTAGATGTAGTTGTTGTGTAGTGTTAGTTTGTGTAATGATCATTTTGGAAAATTCCAGTCCTATATATTTAAATGTGATAGTGGCCATTGTTTACATATGGATTACTAATTGTGTCTTTAATAGATATTTAATAGAGATATAGTAAAACATTAGATTTGATTCATGAAAAACAAAGTTGTGTTTGTATATAAGGTAGCATTCCTTTTTAGGAGATTTCTGAAAATTACGTGAAATTTTAGGATATGAAAGACAGATTCTTTTTTTTTTATATGCTCACACCTCGTCCATCTTCTGTCTCAGTTTCAGCACAGTACAGTGGAAGGATGTGTGTGTGGGAGATGTGCTGCGGATCCACAAAGACCAAGTCATCCCTGTGAGACTTTCAACAAGAAATTAATAGCAAAATAGAAAACAAAGTGCAGCAGAATAAGATTGCATGAATTACTTGTTAACCTACCCCGTGGACAGCTGTAATAAAGTAGCATATTTACATTGAGCATTTTCATAAAGTGTAACATTTTGCGCACACACACCTCTCACTTTTATTTTTCTATTTTCTCTCTCTTTCTCCCCAGGCTGACCTTCTCCTTCTGTGTAGTTCAGAGCCTCACAGCCTTTGTTATGTGGAGACAGCAGATATTGATGGGTAAGAAGCACAGTCAGCGTAATTAATCTGTCCTCTCATTCTGAAACTTTATTCTGTTCATTTAATTCATCATATGCGTGGTTGTATTAACTTTATAAGGATTATACTAGTAATAGTAGTAGAAGTGGTGCTTTTTATACAATATGTTAAAACAAGTAAAACAACCAGGTACTGCAAGATAAAAATATGAATGTAGTATATAATATTAGCTAGTAAAAATAATATCATGGGATATTGATTTGCGAGGCCCAAGCTCTTCAGGCGCTTCTGTAGCCATGGGGCCTTGCATGGTCACCTTTAAAGGTCTAAAATCATTGTATACCATCTGGGACAGCCAGAGGGGCCGTGCCTGCACCCGCGAGGCTTCGAGGCGGCTCATGGAAGGGTAAAAGGTTTACGATACATTTTGGGTCAGATATGGTATAGCTGGGATCAGCAATGTGTCTTTTTGTTATCAATTTAAAACCAGTTAAGAGAGGTGGATGTGCCTCATGGTTTATTGCAGAGTAAAGGCCTCTGAGCATGTATTTGGGGAAGAAAAGCTCAAATTAATTTTTCCGCACTAGATTAGATTCAACTTTATTGTCATTGCACATGTCACAGGTACATGGCAACGAAATGCAGATAGCATCCAACCAGAAGTGCATAAGCAGTGAAAAACATAAATATGAATGTGAATATACAGGGTATAAGATGTCATAGTAATATTTACAGTATTTACAGGGTATGAGGTGATATATATGTTTACAGTATGTACAAAATAACTACTAAACTATATGGAAGTTTCCTCATTCTGATTCTCAACCAAAGAAATTCATATTTCATACCTCTATATGCATACCGAATACACACTACCTTGACTTCTCATTATTTCTGATGGATGGATCGACTGCTTAGTGTTGATATAACGTGGTGTTTTCTTCATACAGAGAGACTAACCTTAAGTACAGGCAGGCGCTCAGTGCTACACACAGTGAACTGACCGCTCACCCCTCGGAGGAGACGCTTGCTGCATTTGATGGTGAATAAATGTTTTACATTAAAAACGCAAATTCACATTTGCTCATTTTGAAGCAGAGCAAAAATACCCAAGTGTACTTTTTTTTTTCCAGATCTGCATACTTGTCCTAAGAGCAAATGTAACCTTTTGTTTTGCAGGTGTTGTGCTCTGTGAGGAGCCCAACAATCGCCTGTACTCCTTCAGAGGCCAGCTGCACTGGCGAGGAGAGTGTCTTCTGCTGGACAATGAGCACATTCTCCTGAGGGGAACAATCCTACGCAACACAAAGTTTGCCTACGGCTTGACCGTATACACTGGTACATGTAGACGCATTCATTCAGTGTAGAAAAGTGAGATATCAACATGGGTTTGTGTGAAACGGTGTAAGTGAGGGGTAAGATGATATTGTTTTTGTTCACAAAATGATTGCTAGCCACTGTCAAACTGGTCTGTTAAGTCTCACAGTGACACTGAGGCCAACAGGAAGAAGAAAGGCCCAGATATTTGACACAATGCCCCATAGAGGTGTAAGATAACAGTGTTAAAACTATTGCAAAATCCTCATTTCACCTTCTACTGTGGCCTCTACTTATTTCAATGACAAATTTTATTATGTGGAATACATTATACTGCTAATTATGGACCGTACTTAACTCTTGTCTGTGTCTTAAATGTGGCTCTGTTAATGTCTGGCAGATTACAGGCTCCTTCTGTCTTTTAAGTGATCATTGATCGGATATTACTGGACCAGGCAGAGGTGTCATGGATCTCATTTCTATGACCCTTTCAGTTCTGGTAAAGCAGATCAATAGATCAAATTCTTCCAGTGATGGGTTTTATACCGTTCATCAGAGACTGTCTATCTGTGCGACCCCAGTTCAGCCTGATTATAACACTAACCCTCCTGACACACACTTGACACAGCCTTGACATGTTGTTGTTGTTGTAAAAAGTTACTAAGTTGGGATCAGTTTCTGTCCTCGACCAGGTTGAAGGCACACATTGTCTGTACTTGTCCTTTTTTACACATGTAGCTTCAACATCCTCCAGCAGTCTATGTGAGAATGAGATAACATCACTGGAAAACATAATGTGATACTTTATTGATCCCTGCAGGGGAAATTCTTTCTTCCCACTGACCTCTTGGCAGGGGGGTCAGACACCCCCGGAACCGGTAGGGATTCAGCATCTTGCTCAAGGGCACGTCAGCAGATACTTACTGACATGAGGGCTTGAACTTTCACCCTCTGGCTGCAGGATGGACTCCAGACTCGCTCGGCCCGCGATAGCATTTAATAGTTGTCTGTTCTGTACCAGGCGCGGACACTAAGATCCTGAAGAACTGCGGGAAACTGAGAGTGAAAACGACTCAAACTGAAAAAGTTTTCAACCAAGTGGTGATTGGGGTGAGTGGGTAAAGGGCAGGGGGGTGACAAGCATGAGGGATCTTGTGGAGTTATTAAAAAATGTGTGTGTGTCTATATTCTGATCTCTAGATAGTCGTTGCTGTGCTGCTCGTAGCTCTGCTTCTTGCCATCGGTAGCGGCGTGTTTTCGAGTTGGGTCTTGAGGTACAAAGGGTTCCTGTCTCCTCTGGTGGTTAACGACAATCCTGTCTACACCGGGTTCCTCATCTTCTGGAGCTACATCATCCTGCTCAGCCCGGCCATGCCCATTGCTCTCTACATCACGTTAGTTCCATCGACAGTACTGCAGTCATTCGAACAAAGACAGGAGGGTGGAAATACACCTTTGTGCATGCTGTCTTACTGTGTATGTTTCCTCCATGTCTGTGTGTCCACAGGTTTGAGCTGATCCACACGGTTCACAGCAAGTTTATTGGCTGGGATATGGAGATGTATTGGCAGCAGGCAGAACGACCGGCCCAGGCCAGGACCACCTCACTGAGTGAGGAGCTCGGCCAAGTGGGATACCTGCTGAGTGACAAAACCGGGACACTAACCCAAAACCTTCTGCTCTTCAGACAGTGCTGCATTGCTGGGGAGATCTATGGTAACAATAAACCCAAACCGTCTAATGATTTTCCAACTGGTGAACCAACTTTCTTTATCAAAAGTTTACATTTCTGTGTGATATGTTAATTGTCCTTCTTAGACGAAAACAACAACTCAATGCCAGCACTTCTACTTACTGCATTAAAACAAGTATCTTTATCTGACCTCACATTGCACGTGTAGCTGGAAATTAAAATTCAACCCAATCTCAGACTTTTGAATAACCTCACCCTCTGCAACAAATGTTACTATTTAATTAATCAAATTATGAATGCAACAAGCTCAGAAAATGCATCTTTACTTTAAGCAACTTTAATAGTGATCTGTGTGTCAGGAAATAGTCATGCTGACTATGAAGTTAAGACAAATATAATTCTTTCACTTCCCGTTTCATTATTAATCAGATGACCACGTGCACTTCAAAAAGTGGTTCAAAATATAAACAGAAAGTATAAATATAGTTTTAAGTATATAATTACTGTGTAAGGTTACAAGATGGTATCCTGTGTAATCACCACAGTCATTTGCTTTCTTAAATATTAATTTATGTAACAGAGTTTGATAATGACCCAAAAGCAGTTTCCTCACTGGGCTTACATTGGAACAAAGATCCCTCTGGGGAGGCGACTTCACATAATTCTTGAAACTCATTCCTCAAGAGAGAGACAACAGGAGACACTTAATGTGCTCATATCCAACAGCCACAGGCCCATCTACTAAATATTTAACACCGACTCTGCCCACTGAAGACGAGCTGTAATTGAAACCTTGACAGAATCACATCAACCATATGTCGTGTGTCTGAGCCACTTCCTGGTACAGCCCACATGTATGTTTTCTTTTTAATTATTTATTTCTCTCTTTTTTTCTAGATTTTACTCGTGCATATTCGAATCATGCATTTCAAAAGTCATTAAATATAATTATTCTTTACTTTGACAGGTGATGCATCAGTCAGGGCAGAGGACACAGAGGTACCATATAATTACACTAAAATCTGCATCTTTGAAATGTACTTGGTTATTTCTTCGCCTCTTCCTTGTATGTTTTCAAAGATATTCTATTAATCTCTCATCAGGGTAAATATTTTCTTGTCTATGTGTCTATTTCTGCTGCAGCATTAGACTCTATTCATGTTAACCACAGTTGCAACACTGCATAATGTCGACTCACAGTAACATTTGATGTACCACCTTTCTCTCTATTCATGTGCAGCCCATGGACTTAAGCTGGAATCCATTCTCCCGTGGTGGCCTGTTCATGTCGGCTCCGCGCCTGGTGAAGAGGCTCCGAGGACAGCAGTGTCCAGTCAGCAGACAGTTCTTCACAGCGCTGTCTTTATGTCACACTGTCATGGCAGAGTGGAAGGAAGGTTGTGTCTATGTGTTTGTTTTTATGAGAGTATCCGTGTTTTTTGTGATTCAGATCAAAGTAGTTCAGTGGTCATCCTCAATCTGATAAACCTCTAATGTTGTCAAAAAGATAATGCAATGCCTAAATCACTGAATGCTGCCATTCCTGGAGGACAACATGTTTACCTCCACCTTGTGTGTTGACCTCATTCCTCCAGAGGCTCCAGTTTACCAGGCTGCGTCCCCAGATGAGGAAGCTCTAGTTAATGCAGCCAGGGAGTTGGGCTGGGTTTTTCTTTCCAGGACAAGAGACTTTATCGTTGTGTCCGAGCTGGGTGTCACTCGCCAATATCAGCTGCTGGCACTGCTGGACTTTACCAGCAAGAGAAGACGCATGTCTGTACTGGGTGAGAGTAGCCCTCTAAATACACACTAACAACGTATCTCAAATCTACCTGTACCTAACCCTCTTCTAAGATCACTCTTTTTGCACATATGCTAAGTACGCATGTATGCCCATGTCAACTTCTTATACTAGATTTGTTTTTCCTTTGAGTGAGGGAGCCGGAGGGTGGGTTAAAGCTGTACTGTAAAGGGGCGGACATAGTGATCCTGGAGAGACTGCAGAAGGACTGTCCATATCAGGAAAGGATTGAAGAAGCCTTGGAGGTAATGAACCATTAGCATGTGCTGTGATTGAGCTTACTATTTATATGACACTCTGTTAGTATCTTTTGGTTTCCATTTCCAACAGTTCAAAATCACACTTTACACTGAACTAAATGCTAACATCAACATGCTAGCATGCTCACATTGACAATGCTAACATGCTGATGTTAAGCAGGTGTAATATTTACCATGTTCACCATCTTAGCTTAGTGTGTTAGCATGCTAACATTTGATAATTAGCACATAAAACAAATAGCTGAAGCCGATGGGAATGTCATTCATATTGCAGGTATTAGATCATAAACCAAAGTATTGGACAAATTGAAATTTATTCTGACGTCTGAAGTCTACTCTGATGCTAGACGAAAAGTCAGCGAATCAAAGTTAATATCAATCAATCCTCAGGGGGACATTAATGTGTCAGATTTCATGACAATCCATCAAGAAATTTCACTCCAAACACAAATGTCAACTTCATGGTGGCGCAGGAGGAAGTGTCAAGGGATCACCAAAGTCAATAGGATGAATGGATCCAGGCCAAAGTGGTGGACCGACCGACATACGACATTGCCTTCCCAAGATCCATGTATTTGGTAACATATCTACTTGAAGACCCCCAATGTAAATCTACCATCATTTTTATTAACTGTCTGATCATCAAAGCTTATGCACACTGTATTGAGCATCTGAGAATACTTAAGGACAAAAATTTAAAGTTCTTGATCAATGATCAATAGAGCTTTCGAGAAAGGATCAGGCCCACGATCTCCTGCTTAAGTCCTCCTGAGATAGTTGAGGCAGGCCTGCCAAGACTGAAGTGTTTATCTCATGTTTTCTTTGTCAATTCTTCAATTCTGCCTGAAAGATCACTCAGTAAATAATGTGCAGCCTTTCAAATAACGTGCTAACTTATCTTCTGTCAGTTGTTTGCCCAGACCTGTCTGAGGACATTGTGTGTTGCGGTTCGATCTGTTCCTGAGGCATCATGGGAGCAGTGGAGTAAAACTCTGGCCCAGTCTGCTGCCATGGCAACCTGTGACCAAGACATACTGCTGGAAAAGCTATATGATCAGATGGAGAGAGAGCTGCAGGTGGGCCCCTCCATGTAAAGTAGTGCAGCTGATTATTGACACATCATGATCAACACAGATAACTCTTTAAATTAAGATTGTGCAGCCCAAAGTAGTTGTTAAAAGAAAAGTATTCCTTGTTTTAAAAGTGACTTTGGTAAATCCCATGTGTTCATGTTATGAGGTTGACATATCTCTTTTTTACAGTCATGCCACTATCTAGTGAAGCCAATATCATGTAGGAATGCTAAAAACACATTTTAACTTTCATGTTTTCTAGCTTCTGGGGGTGACTGCAATAGAGGACCGGCTTCAGGAGGGCGTTCCTGAGACTATTGCTCTGCTCCAACAGGCTGGGCTTAAAGTATGGGTACTGACTGGGGACAAAAAAGGTATTGTGACATACTGTAGCAGGAGGAAGGAATGGCACCATTTTATATGGTGTGCTGTAGCTTAACTGTGGTTTCTGTCTTTTCCTCTGTCTTTCCTGCTCCCTCTTTCTTTGTCCTTGTAGAGACTGCAGTGAATATTGGATATTCTTGCAAACTACTGAATCCTGATACCAGGTTACTGGAATGGCAGGAGCTGAGGTTGGCAATGATAAAAATACACAATTACACACATGCACACACTCACACCATCTCATTGATCTTTGTGTATGCCCCTGCAGACAGATACTCCAGTCCCCAGACCCAAGGGTCAGTTTCTTCAAGGCCAGACAGACAGAGCTGTGGGCTGTAGAGAAGGAGACGGCTGGAGAAAAGACTGCCGTGGTCCTCACTGGACCTGAACTGGTAAACACTGGACATACAGGAAATAGGTTACTCAAATAGTTTGCAAATGACTCTGTATCATGAAATTCTGCGTTGTCAAAGAATGGGAATAGACATTGGACATGTAAGGCTCCTACTACTGTTGACATTGTAATTGGGCATTGGTCACTAAGTATAATTTGATAATGGATTTCTTTCTTTTTCTTTTGGTTACATGGTGCATTGGAAATGAGCTGTAAACACAACTTGTTAGCCAACATTTGCATATTTACACATCTGGTGGATAAGGAGCTGCATTAGCATTCATTTGGACTCTGTTTTTGGTCCCTGGTATATGTTAAGCTGCTAAATGCTCCACGGTGTTCAACAGCCAGCTGCTATTAACTGTGTCTATCTGGTTTTTGGTGACTGTAAAACCAAAACAATAAGCTGAAACACTTTGTAGATCTGAAGGGGACTGCCTTAGTTTTACACGGAGTCAACCCTATTAGGAATTAGTGCCATTTTATATAAATGTAAACTGAACTGTTTGTTTGGTGTTGTGATGGTGTTGTACTCCAGGCGGAGTTTGACCAGAGACCGGAATGGGGGGCCTCGTTCATGTGCCTGGCAGAACAGTGTCAGTCGGTGCTGTGCTGTCGTGTAACACCTGGACAGAAGGCTGACATCGTCACATTAGTGAGGAAACACACCAGCTCAGTTACTATGTCCATCGGGGATGGTGCCAATGATGTAAACATGATCAAGAGTAAGTCAGGTGAAATGAGAAGATGTGTGTTTGTAGCTTTAAATCATAGACAAAACCTACTAATCACTGAAGTCTCCTTTTTACATTTTCTTTCTCTTCGATCTGTGTCTTTTCTTACCGTTGTCCTTCCCCAACATCAGCGGCTCATGTTGGGGTGGGAATAGCAGGAGTGGAGGGAGGACAGGCAGTGCAGAATGCAGACTTTGCATTGTCCCAGTTCAGATTTTTGCAGAGGCTGCTGCTGGTCCATGGGCGCTGGTCCTACAGGCGCATTTCCCTCTTCTTGCGCTACTTCCTGTTTAAGACCTGTGGCTTTGCGCTCGTGCACATATGGTTTGGTTTCTTCAATGGCTTCAGTGCTCAGGTTAGACATACATGGACGAAATTCAATGACATAAAGACTTCCAATCACAATATAAACTGATGTTAAACATGAATCGTCTGTTTCTCTCTTTCAGTCTCTGTATGAGACGTGGTTCATCGCTCTCTACACTGTCTTGTACACAGCGTTCCCAGTGATTTGTGTGGCCTTCTTTGAACAGGTTAGACAGTTTACGAGATGGATGTTTTTATGAACATTTTGAGTCATAATGCTTCAGCCTGCCTCTTTGTGTTGCAGGACGTGAGTGCAGAAAGCAGCCTGAAGTGGCCGGAGCTGTACAAGTCTGGACAGAGGCAGGAGCTCTCCAACCCTCTGATGCTCTCCTTGTCGCTCCTGTATGGCGTCTACACGTCGCTTGTTCTCTTCTTCATCCCATGCGGAGTCTTCTACAACACAGCCTATGACTACCAGACCATGGCAGTCACTGTCTCCATGGCAGCTACGTTCACTGCCACCACTGAGGTACGGATCAATGCAGCTGGAGTAGCCAAGAATGAGGCGAATTATGATGACAATGAAATGATCCATTGCTTAGTTCTTTGGCTGAAGTCCAGACAGAAGTGTTTCCCCACAATATCACAGCATGGTTTGGTAACCCGAACAGTAAATACAGGAGCAAGCCGGTGACCTTTGCCAATGTGGTGCCCAGTAAACCAATCAGAAAGCCCGCTGGGGACTCGGGGGTTAGGAGAAAGGCTCTGTGTGTCACAGAGGAACCTTCACATGCCCTGTTCTTTAGTTCTGAAAGGCTACAATATACCTCTGGTAACAAAGAACATTTCTCCCTCTCTTAAGGTGTTTTCTTAAATTGTGTGTATTGTATTTTATTACTTGAACTGTTTGTACTATCAGTGTTGCTTGTTGTTGTGTTTTGTTATATTCTGTTCTATCAATTCTCTTCTCTTCTAATTTGTTATGCTTGGTTTTGCTATACGAATGTTCAAATGTACTATTACAATATTAACATTAATACCTGTGTTCTGTTAGTCTGTAGATTTTTACAGTTGGCTGGAAAACTTGTTAAAACATAAAGATATAATTATGTTAATTATATCAGTACAATACAGTGAAGTTTACATGAATTGTGTTGTCACATTCATTTTACATGAAGCAGATGTTTCAGGCTCATTTGAATAAATACAAGAAATTAACATTATTCAATTGCATCTTATTTCAAATTATTTCCTGTTTCTGTTTCCTCTCTGATTGCTACTGTATGCTGTGTATCCAGGTGTACCTTTCTCCTCTCATTACAGTGTTTCTGTTTGTCTTTCAGATTGTGCTGGTGACCAGATACTGGACCAAGTTCAACATAGCAGCTGTGTGCGTCTCTCTGGGGCTGTTCTTCATCTGTACCAGGATCACCCACAGCAGCCGTCTGTTTCAGAGATCACCCAGCGACTATTATTTTATCGGTACACTTCAGCTCATCTCAGTGCATGCCTGCTCTTTATTCATTTGTTTCACTTGAGTGAAGTTGCTCCTGGATGTGGCTGTTTCAACAGCTGGATGTGATTCACACGGAGACTTATAATGTCAGTTCAACTGCAGACAAAGACATACAACCAAACACGCAAGAAGAAATGGCCATTTTTATGATTATGTAATGGGTTTTTTTTCTGTTGATAATCTGTCATCATCCCTGTGAACAGGTTTGATTGCTCTGTGTATAATTTTCATCAGGTGCCTCTGATTACGCCTTCATCGATCCAGTTGTATGGCTCACAGCTCTGCTCACTGGCTGGATGGCTGTTTTGCCCTCAATGGTTGCCCTTGCTCTCAATGTCATCCTCACTACCCACGACAAACACAAGGTGAGACATCTGCATGAAAACATTTAATCAAAAAGTAAATTGAGACAGTAAGTCACTATTGAAGACTCCTACAGTCCCATAAGATGTCTCCAAACAACCTCACTCTGGTGTTTTGGAGAAAATGTCCACCAGCTACATAATATTTTTTGTATTTTTAGTTGTGTATGTCCTGCAGGAAAATGTGCTGTTGACCTGTTAAAAAACGTATATTTTTATATCTATAAAAACAAAAGGATGAACGATTGTAATGGTAAAAGGTCACTGAAGTCACTCTCACCTGGCTGTGATGTAGGTCCACAGTGCATCCCATCAGCCAGTGGAGCTGAGGTCAAAGTTTAGAAGGGGGACATATCGTCGACGTTCCTCTTATGCCCTCTCTCAGGGAGCCGTGCCTGGACACCTCATCACTTCAGGGACCTGCATCCGCAGCACAGCGGTGGATGAGAAGGTGACCACAAGTAATAACCCCCAAGGCCAAATTCACATGAAGTGAATAGTGATGCACTAAACGGCTCATGAATAATGACTGATACATATAGATTGTTACTGCAACAGAATAGAAATGATGATTCACTATATATCTGTACTCTGCAATTCATAGTAGAGCATGCATTCATCTTTTGTATAGCGACTATTTTCCAATAAACTTAATTATATAATGTACAAAATACATTATGTGCTATAAATCTTGTTTATTGTCTTTACATAGACAGTTTACCTCTGCATGAATATCTCCAATCTTTGTGGTTTGAGTGTGCGGTAAAAATCAGATTTCCATCTGCTGGAGTCACAGGGGGATTTGCTTTGAAGATCAAACCAAACACAATAAACCGAACGCACCTCTTTGTTTTACAGTTGTTTTTATTTGTTAATTTATTTCAAAACACGCAATTTTACCCATATTATCCTTTTAAGTTTTTATTTTTCTGTAACAGTTATTACTCAGATTTTTTTCCTTCTCAAAAGTTTCAACTAGAGTGAAACTAAAAGTCCTTCACAGGCTCTCCGGCTTCTGCAGTGGGAGGAGGGAAAAGAGGCTTTCTGACCAGACGTCGTGAGTGGGTTAATCCCTTGTTTCTGTGTGGTTGGAGGTGTGTGTGGGAGTTTACACCAGGGTGTGTATATGTATGTGTGTTTAAGTGCAATAGGTGGAATGTCCACATGGCCGGTAAATCACAGCACCCGTAGAGCAGCCCAGAGAGCTGAACATTGTCTTCTAGGTTTGGTAGCCAGATTGTCATACCTCTGATTTCATCTTTGGTTTCAGCAAACACTCTCAAAAGGCAGACTCACTCTCTCCAGCATGTGCCTGTGTCTGTTTGTGTGTCTGTCTGTCTGTCTGTTCGAGTGCAATATAAGCCACCATCTCCAGACGACTTTGTAAACGTAAGTAAGTACAATGTAAGTGTCTTTGTATTGATTGTGGCCCTTCCTTGGCGCTGGGGACAAAGACAGTCTAACATTGTAGTACAATGGAGCCATGAGCAGCCATGAGGATCAGCTTGCAAACATCAACATGGACTCCATTTCGATGTCAATGGCAGTTTGGGGCATTCATGTAAAGCTGTACGACATCAGTCTGGTGAAACACGGGGCGCTGTAGTGCGCTTCTCTCCCCAGCCACTCTCTACTGGACCCTGAGTGACTGGGGGCTTCTCTGCCTGCTCGGGATGGGGTGGATGGGGGACATGGGGGGTGGATGAGTTCAAAGTGTGAGCGGGAGTGTCTAAATGTCGAGGGGGGGGACGGGGACGGGGGGTTGAGGGTTGTACACTCTGACCCAGCAGCAACGATTAAGATTGGGGGGGTCAGGTGTTTGCATAGTTCTCTGTGCAAAAGCCACCAACCGGAGCCATTTTTATTCCTCGCGGCTGGTTACATCATCATTAGATTAGCAGGAAATCGTGGTGAGTGGTGGGAAATATGGTCTCTGCACCACAGCTCTTGTTTGCTGCTCCTGCAGTGCACTACATTGTGGCAGTAGGAGTACAGGTGGGTGAACGGTGACAGTGGATGAGGAGGGAGTGAATTTCAAATGTCTAATGAGCTTTGGTTTGGAGCATTGTGTAACCGAGTCATGCAGAGCTTGAACATGGACGGGTGGAAGATGGATGTTTTGGAGAGCAGCGGGGTGGCGGGGTCGTTTGGCATTTGTCGGGCACTACAGCTCGTCACAATCCAGAGAGCCTCTTTTCCCTTGATTTTTGTTCTTCCATCCTCCCCTTCCTCCTCCCCACTGGCCTGCTCTCTCTCTACCTTATTTCTTGTTTTGAAACTGATTGTCTTCTACCATCACAAAGACACTTGGTTCTGATTGATTAACAGGTAACAGAAGAGGGAGAGCACAGTGTGACTGGGGGTGTCTACATCAGTCCCATTGGCAACCGTTGATCACCACAAAGAAATAACGCACACATATGCTGTTTGACAGCAAATGCCGACAACATTTCGGATTAGGTTTTCAGTTGCCAAATGGTACCGTGGTTGGTTGGTCGGTCAGTCAGTAAGAAATGGTTTCAAATTTTCGCATGACAAATATTGCAACCCATAGTAAAGGAACATAAAAAAAAACACTTTGTCTTTCACATAGGTACAAATGAACACACATACACAGATTGAAGAAAAGCATGTAGACAGACATACAGGTATATTCAAGGCCGCTCGGGCCTGTGTGTGTCCCTCTGATTAACTCCAAGTAAACAGCCTGTCTTTGGAAAAGCAAGACACACATTTCAGGACCCGAGTGAGGACCACAAGCTGAGGAATGAAGATTGAATGCTATTGATTGGGAGGAGAGGAGTTTGACCTCCCCCAGCACACACTGCCCCCTACTGTCTGGATTTATATACATCAAAGAAACATGGGGGAAAGGGAAAGGGTTGCAACAACACATGCACACAACCAGTGAATCCAACAGTGACAGAAATTCTAAAAACAAGGACCCCTCCAACACCTAAAACCCAAATCCTCCCACCCTTTTTTTATGTTTTCATAACCAAAATATCCCCCACCCCTTCTCCACCCACTCCCAAGACTTTCCATCCTCCTCCTCTCCCCACAAAATCACAGGTCATTCCTGTTGGTTTCTATACAGTTATACAATATCCATGCACAAAAGAAAAAAGCGCACCTTCTTTTCAATAGGAGGTGCAGGTCTTTAATATTCTAAGAACATCAGGAGCACTTGAACACACCCAGGAACCTTCAAAAGTAACTGTGAAATTGTTTTTTTTCAGAGAAAAGACAACTTAAAGGCATAAGAAAGCTAACAATGAGTAAAAGGTTATTCCTCCTTTGGTTTAACATCAAATTTTTGGTTTAGAATTCAGCCCAAATCATTTTTTTGTCATTTCTTTTTTTTTTGTCCTTTAAATGTACCCGCCTTGGAGAGAGCTTTGAAATAAACATCCAAAGTGAGTAGCTCTTGCCCCTCTCTCTCTGTTTTTGCCTTCTCTTCTGTCTCTTCTTTTCTCATGTAACCCTCCACAGAAACATTCACAATGTCTTTTCCTTTATGAAAACAGTAAGTACATGCCGTAGCAAAAACAAACAAGAGAACGTACGAGAAAAATGAGCAAACAAATAAAAGGAATTTAACAGTATAAAGCTTCAAGTCACAAGTTCCAAAACTAACTATCATAGTATCATAGTTTCATAATCATTGTTTTCAGTCTAAATTACATAAAGTTTACATGAAAGGTTTTTGAGGTATTTCAGAATTAATTGTCAACACACGCCTACCGAGTCTTAGCACTAGCCAGGGGGAGAAGTCGACTGGACAGACAAGGTGAAGGGAGGACAGAATTTGTGTCTATAAACTTTCAGTGTCCACACTTTTCTAGTGCAGCCTCTGTGCTTGCACGCAGTGGAGAGAGAGAGACATTTAGTGGTACGGTTTTACAACTACAGCCCTCTGAGTGCTTAAAGCCTCTGCCCCTTTTACCCCCCTCTTTCTCTGTTACACAAAAATATCTCTGATGCGAGAGGGGTAAAGTGGCCGAGAGTCTGAGCACACTGGGCTGAGAAAAAAACGCAAAAGCTGTGAGCTACTAGAAGATCAACGATACAGTAACAAAGACTGACAGATTAAGGAGTAACATATAATTTTGTTTCAAATAAATAGTGTATAGAAATTGTTTTATAGACTTTCTACATGATAAAGTGCTTGTATTCTAGTGTATCAAGATGGAAAGTCAATATGGGAGAAAATGCTGACACAGCCCCCACTCTGTGTCCCTCTCTTTGGCCCCCCTTTTCTGTCCATCCAATTATGGGTGCATTGTCTGAATGTGAGTTTGTAAATGGATGTGCAGCTATATGCATGCACACGCATGGCTGTGTATGTGTGTATGTGTGTGTGTGTGTGTGTGTGTGTGTGTGTCCAGTGCAGTCCCACCCGTGGTTGAAGGGAAAAGGCACTCAACTCTGTCTGCAAGGCAGCCACCTCCTCCTATGTGGCACGATGCAGTCTGACTGCGCTGTTAGTGTGAACATGTGTGTGCGTTTGTGTGTGTGTGTGCAATATCATCAGTGTGTCTGTCTGTAACGGTTTTGGGCAAAGAGGGGGGGCTTTTTTTTTGTTTTTATTTATTTTTTTGGTTTGTGTGTGTGTCCCCCTAGGCAGTTTGGGACTGGTAGGTTGCAGTATCTTTGGTATTAGTGGCGGTTTCACAAACCACTCAGCTTAGTGAGGTAGCCACATTGGTTCTCACTACAAACAAATGTCATTTTGTCAGCCTAATACCTAGAGCTGAATCTAGCTATTTACCTATGCTCACTGAACTGTATACCACAAATCGATTTTAGCTCATCATCCTTTGGCGACGTTAACTCACTGCTTACAGCAACATGAAGTTTGTCAGTACCTCTCATTCAACTCCTCTACAATGACCATCTCTTATCTAATCTGCACCGCTAATCTGACTACATTGTTGGAAATGCTACAGTTGCATCTTAAGACCATACAGATAACTATTGAGTCCCGAGCTTTACCCCCACCCACCCTCCAATACAACACACTGAATCAGCCAGGACATATGGAGGTCATGTTTTGTCCCCCTCCGTTTTACCCCATTCTTGGGGCTCAGCTGAAAGGGGGCTGAGAGTAACACAGTTCTGACATGAAATGCCAAAAGAGAGAGAGTGTCCGTCATTAATTCTTCTCTTCAGCAGCTCCCCGTTTTTCTTTTTTTTGTTTCTCTTTCTCATGGTAAATGTCTCGTCCAAGTCTATATTCACATAGAATGCAAAAAAAAACAAAAAACATCCTTCATTGGCCTCGGTCCTTGCATCCCTCTTTTTTTTTCCTTTTAAAAAGTCCTTCCTTTTTTGTTTTTGTTTTATCAACAAGGTGCCTTACTTATGCACAACAGAGCACAACAGTAACAAGAAATAGAAACTTTGTGTCTATGGTACTAATTAAATACCCGCATCAATATAGAGAGGAAGAGAGAAAGAGAAGGGGGGGGGGGGCAATGGGGTTAGAGGGACAGAGGAGGTAGAGAACCAAAGATAGAATGAGAGATTTTCCTTCTGCTTCAAAATGTGTCCAGTTATGTGTTGGAGACATTTTCTTTTCTATTTGTAACACATACTGTATGTGTGGTATCTTTGTCATTTGAGGTTTGGTTATTGTATGCCTTAAAATCTGATTCTTTTTTTCATTTTTTTACTAAAAAAGTATATTTTAATTCAGTTAAAAGCTGATTGTTGGTTGCTATGGCACACACTGCCCATCATCAGTGGGGCGCACTGTAGCTGTGTGTGAACCCTAGTACCATATTCTTTAATTCGCATTAAGGCAGTAAGCATTGGCACTAATTATTGTAGCATTTTGACAGCTGAGTGTGTTGGTTAGCTTTGGGTTAGCTACTGTTAACCCTTGTGTGGGAATAACCAGGAGATTTGGTTTGAATCACATCTCTTGAGAACCCTTTTCTTTGCAAACAGATGGGATGAAAGAATGGAAGAATGATTTGACAAAATGTGAAGCCTCACAAAATAATTAAGTCAATTAAACCTACGCTTAAATGTGTGTCTGTCTCAGTGAGCCTTCCTGTTACTTTTTACTCTGTTGTACTTATATATCCTCTCGTTGTGTAATTTCTGTACTTGTATCTTATGGATTCTTTAAGATTTGGATTGACTAAATAAATCCCTGCCTTTGCTAAATCCCTGCATTTTCAGCATTCAGTTTAACCATCCCCCTCCTCCGGCTTCACCAGTGCTGGTTGGATGAGGAACAACAATAGGATAATGGTTAGCTATTGATCTGCCTTCAAAGAGCTGTGAGGGCCTGAATGTGTTGTGCCATGACTTCTCCTCAGCATCTAGTGGCTCTTCCCTCCCTCTCCTCCACTCTGAGCCCCGCTGCTCTACTGGATACAGGTCTCTGCTATCGACAGCAGGGGGCACTGTTGCTCTGCCAGCACAGGCAGAACCAGGGATGGAGAGGTGTGCTGCTGCTGCTGCTGCTGTTATGAGGCCTTTGTGTCCCCATCTCCGTGGGTTCCATGTGCTCCTCTTACATTCTGCTTTTCATATGCAGCTGTAATGTAGTTGGCTGGATGCCCGAGCGTGTTGTTGTCACTTGGTTCTCAGTTATTGATCAGAGGAAAAGCTCCCAGCAGAACAAAGAGCATGTCCAGACATTTCACCCGCCTCTCCCGTTGGTCAGAGAAACACAGACTCTAGGTTCGGGCTTAGAGTAACAATGACATGTCTCCCTACAGGCCTCCAACATCTGTGCAAAAAATATAGACCTGGGCCTGGAAGACCTGAGTATCTACTGCCGAACGTCTTGAGTTTCACCTTCAGGAGGGGTCAAGGCCCCGCTCTCTCTGTCTGCATCGATTCATTTTTCAATTCATTAGTTTGCCGTATGATCGGGCTGAGCTGCTCTCTGAAATGGCTGGCCATCAGGGAATACCTTTGGCCGAGGAATGAAGGAGACTACAGGAGGAGGGGGAGGTAGAGGCGGAGAATCAGAAAGCCTTGTTGTTTTTTTCATAGGCTGAGTTGTTTTCTTTATGACGGCCTTGTGTGTGCAGGATGGGGTTTGGATAATAAGGCTATGTGCTGTTCTGCTGTCAGATTTATTGCCGTTCTTTCGCCCTTGTTGCTTCCGTGTGCCGGCGTAGAGGGGATGAGAGAGAGACTAAAGAGGCAGACACAAAGGAGGTGAGTTGGGAGGAAAAGCAGAAATCAGTGGCTACTTGGGTGGTGAAGGAGGCCGGCATAGGTCTGGTACCGTCCAACAAAAACCACAAATCTTTG
Organism: Nannoperca obscura; assembly: GCA_036024295.1. Lineage (NCBI taxonomy): Eukaryota > Metazoa > Chordata > Actinopteri > Centrarchiformes > Percichthyidae > Nannoperca > Nannoperca obscura. Next base: position 6,597 of record JAVQJL010088391.1, on the reverse strand, counting down.
GTGTCTCTTTACTTTGTCAGATGCCATACAAATGATTTCCTTTCAAAAAAGACAGAATCAATGATTGTCCTTATGTGAGTGATGCAGAGTGGACCTGACTTCACAATTCACCTTTAGATTATGCTTGTTTCAGGTGAGAGCTTGAAATTCTGACTGACAAAAAAGATGATTGCATGGCACAAAGGATTTTTCAGGCAGAGGACACATTCAGACGGTCCAGGCCAGGCAGGGTTGTTATAGACAGGTTTCACAGCCAGTTTTCCATGTTGCCTGTTGTTCCAACCTGGTTCTTTGGCCCTCTGAAGGTCCTCTCCTCCTTTCAGGCCTTGGAGAAGGTGGTGGCGGATGTGCCCGGCTGCCCGGGGCTGGCACCGTGGTCATCGTGCCAGCGGTCCACGCAGCGGCGGCGCGCATTCATAAAGAAGTTGCTGACGGTGCTGAGCTCCAGGCCGAGCTGCTGGGAGATGGTGATCTGCATTTCCTTGGATGGACGCTTGTTCTCCTTGAAGATGGCGATGAGTGTGCGGCGCTGCAGGTCAGTGAAGACCAGCCGCTGTTTCTTGGGCGCTGTGTTGCGGTCCTTGTGTTGCTCCTGTTCTTTGCGCTTGCAGGCTTGGTGTGGATGGCAGCGGTGGGAGGGATGGGGATGAGAGTGGGAGGCAAAGAGGAGAAAGAAAACACAAAGCAAGGTAAATATACAAAAGTGTGCATTTTCATTATTAGATAACAAAGCCACAAGGTGGAGGGAAGTAAAGTAACTAAATTAAGTAAGTAAATTATCATTAGCCAATACTTAAACGCAAAAACTATTTTATACACCAGCAAAGATTCTACAGCTCCATCTCTATTGCCATATTAAAGTGTTGATTTAAAGCTAATCCATGCCTCCTGCCCAGTGGGAATATTCCTTCCATCCTGCAGAGTGCAGACAGGGAGCCAGCCTGCGGTGAGAGAAAGATGGGCGGGGGGGGGGGGGTGTACTGGCTGTTGCCTGCTAGCTGGAGACACTGCTGTTTGATTCAATATTAATGCAGTTTGAGTCGCAATGGGGGACTGAGTGACTGTTGCACAAAAGTAAGCATTTTGTGTGTGTGGAAATGAGAGATAGAGGAGGGGCAGTTGCGGTGAAAGAAAAGGTTGCAGAGAAAAGAACAGAAAAGGTGGAGGAGTAAGACAAAGTGTGTGCAGTGGTGTGTGTGTGTGTGTGTGTGTGTGTGTGTGCACGCATATAAGAACCAAAGAGAGGAGCTCAGAGGAGGAGGGAGGGGCAGCGAGTGAAGGAGAAAGAGAGATATTGACTGACTTTGCTGTAGGAATTGGGGGGTTCTCTGTAGGGACTGAGGTCAGAATCCCCCCCAGCAGGTCTACAGTCTGCTACTTCAAACAGAGCCCACTGGAGCCCACTCTATTGACCTCTGAGAGGGTATTTATAACCCACTCACACCCCCCCCCTCCCCAAATACAAACACTCGAGAGGTGTTGCTATAGCCCCTTCCCATACGCAGAGCAATTTTCAAAAGAAGTGTACTCTTTTACGTTTGGGGGGAGGGGAGGGGTGGTGGGGTCCGAGGGGTTGGTGGGGGCGTTTGTAGGCAACGAACACAGAAATGAATAGTTAATAGAAGGTTGTACTGTGGGTAAGTGTGTAGTAACTCAAAGAATTTGTAGGAGACGGGTGGAAAGCAGCAGCCGGGTGTAGCGTGGAAGAAAAGGCAGAAATGGCGCCCAGAGATGATGTAGGAGGAGTTGTGTGTGTGTGTGTGTGTGTGTGTGTGTGTGTGTGTGTGTGTGTGTGTGGGAGTGTGGAAGCTTAAGGCACCACCTCTGCAGCCACATGTTCCCCTGCTGGCTGAGGATCGAATCCTGCCAGAACGGACTGTGTGTCCCTCTCAGCTTCCCTACTGTCTCAATAAAACGAGAGCAAATTGGAGAGAGAGAAAGAGAGAGAAAGATGCCATCCCTGTGGGGTCTCCACCTGCTGCCGTTGGTATTGTCTGATACTTTCATACTCGCCTTCAATAATGTCTCAGTCTCACGCTGTGTGTGTGTGTGTGTGTGTGTATGTGTGTGTGTGTCTTGATGCATTTAAGAACAGATTTTGTGTGTGTGTGTGTGTGTGTTTGGGGGGAGGTTGTGATTATGCTGAAGTGGCTGGAGCCAAGCAGTGGCGCTGTGTGTCTAATTACAGTGGAACAGAGCCCATTGATCAGCCATTGCAGTCCAATCTGTTTACTACAGATGTCTAACCTGCACACAGGCCCATCCATCATATTCATATTTCACATCAACGCTGCAGCTATATATATATCACACAAACACACACATGCTAATATGCCACATACAAATTTGTCTAAATGCATGCTTGCATGTACAGTATGTATATCGTCATATCAAATGCTTTGATTTATTGTAGGATTAAGACGGTGAGGAGGAGGAGGAGTAGGAGGATGTCGGTGTCCTTTTTATTATTTGGGTTTTAGCTGAAATTATCCACATTGTCACTGGGAGGTAAGTCTCAGTAGGTCAGACGCTACAGGACGAGCAGGACAGACCATTAAAGCTTTTGTTAGGGAATCTTTTGTCTTCTTCTTTAACGAAGTCGCTCTGAATGTAATCACATAACAAGCACTTTCTACCCCTGAACAATAACATCTGTCTCTGCGTGGTCCTAACCTACAGCCACATACCAAGCAAGATATTATCAAGCGTATTCAGGGACAGGCGTGGGCAGGCCGACTCACACGATGGATTTATTTGAAAAATAGATTCATCAATATGTCACAACTTTTTTTGAAAACGACCAAGAAATGTTTATTATAATTATTTTTTTTAATGCCATCAGTTCTTAGCTCTTATTCAAGCACGCATAAATTGTGACTAATCAACTTCTAACCTTTCAAAATAGCTTGTTTAAAAATTGAGATATGTACGGCATTTGGGGAGGTTTTCTCAATTGGTTGACACCAAACATTCAATTAACATGAACCATGTGCTCATCAAATATATAGTGGTGTTTTTTTTTTATCATCCAACTACTTATAAACCCAAGGCAACACTGACTAAATAATATCTTCATATATATTATATAATGCACTCAATACATTATTGTGTTTTGTCATTGATAAATGTTTTATCATGTTTTCCAGTTAACTCTGCCAGTGTCAGAAGAGATTTAATTAAACCAGAAATTAAACCATCTGAGGATCAAAATGTTCTCCTCAGTGGTGAAAATCTACCCCTAGCACCAAACTTGCACTCAAATTGAACATTTATTATGGCAAAAGCAAAGCAAAACTAACACACTGTCTAGCTGGCAACCAGTGTTTTAAGTTGACATCTTTAAGAAGACGGAAAAACATCTGCATCCAAGAAACAAACCCAGCTGAGCAGATAACATGCTGCATTTAGCCAAAGATGGTCGGGAATGTGCAGCCTTGATGGGGGAATAGCAGCTTTCAAACCATTTCTTCAACAACAAAGCATGAATCATTCACCACACAAAAACAACATTTTAGACTGGAGAAAATTCTCATTTCCAAATCACTGTTTTAACTTCTAATCACAAAGCGTATGTTAAGAAATGTCCACATGTGAGGATGCTCTGCTTATTCCACATTTGGGCACTTGCACCGCATCAGCTACACACTGACCTAGGAGAAGCTAAGACATGCCGCCCCCTCCGGCTTTGACTTGTGGGGACGAGGATTCGTTTCCCAGCAGGACAATGAGCCCAAACATGTAGGGCCTGTTTGAAGACCAAGGAGGAGCAGCGATTAGTGCTGACATGCTTCACCTCCACAGTCCTCAGACCTCACTGAACATCAGCTCTAAAACAGTGCTGCAGTAAGAATGACTTTTCTGACAACTTTGACGTTTATAATTCATATTTTATATGGATTTTCATATTTAATACGAATTATAACTATAAATGTGTATTGGTGTACAATAACTGATGCAACAGCATTTTTCTATATTGGATCTTGATTTTAGAATCACTTCCTCTTTTTCCAGTTGGCATGAATACCTTTACTTCCCTCCAGAGCGTGACCTTTTCCTGCTGTAATTTGTCCAGATGTGTGACCTTGCACAGGTAATCACACACACACACACACACACACACTGGCTATATATTTTAAAATGCGAAGTGTTTGATTTTTTTCATCTTGTAATAAAAATAAATCAAAGGAGTTTTATAAGAAGCAACATTTTGGCTTACTTCACTTATTTCATCTACTTTCTTCAAAGTAGAGAACATGCTTTACTTTTCACAAAGAGTCTCTTTGTCAATATGTGTATTTACAGGCAGTAAAATCAACGTGAATCTGTAGTTACAGAAAGAGGATTCTTCCAAAATCTATGAACGGGTTTGTTTATAAAAAGCCAAAACATCTGTGGTGTAAATGTTCGGGAAACTAACAGCCGGTGAGTATTTTTCATTACAATTTGTAGGATGTTATTTTCTTTAAATACCCAAAAAGTCTTTATTTCGTGCAAGAAGCACATAGAAAGTGGGGAGGAGTGTGTTTCCCTCTCTCAGTGTGCCTCCACAACAAGCTCAGACAGCCCCAGCTTCTCTCTCCACCGGCCGGTCACGTCCTGCCTCCTCATCGACCGCTTGCTTTGTGCCGTTTCGGTCGGCAGGTGTCGCTCTCGCCGTGGCCCGGCTGCACTGGGCGCCATAGTGCGCTGCCTTTGCTACAGGCGCTGGATTTAGTAATCAATATCGATCGATCGGTGAGGAAGGGGGCCCTGATTACTGAACCAAGCTCAGCGTAGAAAAGAAAAAAAAATCGATGATTGCAGCTTTTAGAGCTACAGTAGGCACCGAGCAGAGAGACGGACATAAACTCATGCACAAAGAGCAACCGGACAAGAGCAGAAATCCCGGTTTGGTGTTGAGTGTTTTCTGAGGTGCACACCCTGCTGCTGCTACGCGCCACAGACAACTGTGATTTCTATTACTCGCTATATGGAGCTGTGGACGGAAGCTGACCTACTTTAAATGGATCCCTCAGGCTCTTCACAAACATACAAAGACTGATTAACAAAGACATGTTCGTCCTGGGTTTCATAGCTTTACTGCGTGTTTAGTTCAGTAGGCCTATTTTACATTTTATTTGCCATAATATTGTTGTAATATTATTCCCCATGCATGCAAAGCAGACGCCCAGTTAATCTCCATGAATGTCAATTCAAGGGCCTCCTGAATCGAACTGAGGGCCACGCAGTCTTTCCTCTTAAACTATCAAAATCCTTAATGAGTGATTTTTCAACGTATCCTTTCTGCTGGGATGGAAACGGTCAACCTTAGGCCCATTTCTTTTTTTCCACTGATGACATTAATATTCTTTGCTTCACGACAAACCAAGCGAGGTTAAGAGAAAGGCCCTGGGTGTTCAATATCGATCGATAGATTCGTGAATAATTCGTGTGTGAAATTCAGTTCGTCCAATTAATTATGCCTCGGAGGGGGAGGGGGAAGGTGTGTGTGTGGGGGGGGTTGGCCCGGAGAGGAGATTCATGAAGGGGTGGAGACGCGAAAACACGCCGGGAAAAGGAAGCGTGATGATCGTGATGAAAGCTCTTTGCGGACTATAAAATCCGAGAGGCTCGTGGAGGGAACACAAGCGAACGATCGTCACCTGCTTCCACGTGTGTTTACCACGCGCTCACAGCTGTCTCGGGCCTCCCCGTTCGGTCCCCGCAGATGCGAGTCCATCTTGAGCATTAATCATCTATTGATCACCTCTGCCCTTCCCGCTCATAATGAGAAAGTCAAACGGCCTAATATTGCGCCTTCAGTGTTTTATGAAACCGCGGGTTAAGCTGCACATCCGCATCTGGACTTATTCCTGCTCGTCGCTTTCCAAACCCTCCTTCCGGTTTGAAACCCACTCCTGGACCCATGTTTGTAAAGCACACGGGGGGGGGGGGGGGTCAACGTCTGCTGATTGAATTCATTTACCAATAAACATGTTTACCGGTTGCGGTTCGGTGCGTTTACACACACACACACACAGCAGAAAGAACCCCTGTCCTCACTTATAATCTGTGCAGGGGCCAGTTTGCTTGTAGTTGCACTCTTCTCCAGATTTGATGTTTAGGCTTCAGTCTATGTCCTGAGTAGCGTGCGTGCTGTTTGGCATGGGCTGCTGCCCCTAAAGATTGATAGCAGCGTGTATATCCGCACGGCCCTCTCTGTGCATTGTGGCATTTATTTCATTCGGGCTGCAGGGCAATGCCAAGCTCCCTCTCTCTCTCCCTCTCTCTCCCCCTCTCTCTCCCTCTCTCTCTCTCTCTCTCTCTCTCCAGGCCAAAACACTTCCAGCTCAATACTCCTTAATGTAATGAGTGAGAATTGGTGTTAATATACTGATAAAGCGACACAATTTGTTTGTTTGCCTTCTCCCGGCGACTCAGCTGCTAGGCATTTCTTCTCCAGCACTTCAATAACACTCAACCTGAACTCGGTTACACCTTCGCCCACACCCCACCTCGGTGCTCCGAGTCTCAGCTTGCCTGCATGCAACATTTTTACTTTTACATTTTTAGATTAGCTGCATCATCTCTCGCAGCCAGGGGTTGCACAGACATTTG
>JAVQJL010088390.1:0-40679 GCA_036024295.1 Nannoperca obscura | reverse complement strand
TGCACAGACAACTGCATAGTTGAAGGTGATGTTTGCACGTTGATGGGGGGGGGGGGGGGTAATAACGGTGACTTTATCTCTGCCACTGCCATTTCATTATAAAGAACTCTGAAATCTGTTGCCAGTTACCAGACAGGTTTGATCACACAAGAGGTGATAACATGTTTATCAGCGAACCTTCTAAAAACAAAGTAACACACGCACAACTCGACCAATGATTAACCAGAGACGGCTTCCTGTATTTAGGGGCCAACATGCCCTGCTGTTAAATGTTTCATAACGAGCTGCACTCCGCTTTTTAGAGTTTGCACCCGTGAAAAAGGTGCAAGGTATGTGTTGAAAGCACATTCACTGTTTGATACTCCGTGTCAAGGCTGAGCCGCTCCTGCCTTGTGCTCAACCTTTTCACACCAGATAAAGAAAAGAAAAAAAAGACATCATCTTTGCACTCACCCCACCCCCTCTATGGAAAATGGTACTGGTTGCAAAGAAAGCCAACAATGGAGCCTTATGGAACAGCAAATCTTAATGTCTTTTCAATTCCTCCGCATGAAAGGACTGCCGTGCATTATCAGACTGCCTCATGGATTTTGTAAACATGGAGGATTATTAGCCTACCCACTGCCATTCACTTGGTAAAGTGAATGATCACCTCTGGAGAGATGTGTACTTTCTACACGGCAGCTGTGATGCTGTCGTCCCCATGCAAGCGTTAACATGTCAAGGGAAAGGCAAAGCCGGGAGGAGAAGAATCAGATGAGGATCAGGTATTTTTAACGGGGGCCTTGTTCGGTTCAGCGGAGTGTTTGTTCCTGACCCGGCTCTGTATTCGGTCCCAGTCGTGGTCCTGAGGTTCGGAGACGTGCTTTCCCTCCAGCTGCTGGAACACTCGTCTGCTTGATGACAGCGAGCGGTTGATATCACTCAGAAAAGCCTCCGTGTCGGTGTGACAGTGTCGGACAAAGCTGTCATTCAACTCCTGCAACTAATAAGAAAAAAAACGTTTTAGTGGCACAAAGGAGGCATGTTTCATTCAGATGCACAATGGAGCCGTGTTGTCGGAAGGCTAATTGTGTGTGTGTGTATTGTAATGGCTGAGGCATGCTGACAGGGCGCAGTTGTTAAACAGCCAGATCGATATAGTCACGTCTCCCACTAACAGGGAGAATTAATGGAAACCAGTACAAAAAGGAAGATAGTGCTGGAAAACATAGAAACATGCATCTCTGACACTTTGTCTGTCTGGATATTTTATAGGTTGGTTGCAGTGTTTTAAGACCTAAAATATTCAAATATGACTACTTTTAGAGCAATAGATGAGATATTCTGTATTTCCCCACCATAGTGTTCTCCCTGGCAGAGTGATAAGGCTTTGAAACAGCATTTAGACATTCAGGTTGGAGAAAAAAGATATAATAAATCCAAATACCGTGGACATTTTAAAGACATAATTGTGATAATTTTTTTCTGGGGGTGGGGGGGTGTTAGCTACTTGGATTCGTGACAGCCAATTATCTCCATCCACTGACGCACCTGGTCACCTCTTCCATTCTCAAACTCTTTCCGGTGTCTGTCTGCCCAGAACTCATCTATCTCCTCCCATTTACAGCAGCTGTTGCTAGGCAACAATTAATGCCTGCATTATGCAAGTTTATACCTAAAACATAGTCACAGTCAATGAATAGGTTATTTATATATAGAAGTTTCCACAGCACTATGCAGTTTATTTCTTGCATGTAACGTAAGCAACAACCAAATCATCTCCATGACAACTGAGCAAACTGCATCCACCGATGGAAGACCATGACCTGTGGGTGAAAGGTCTGGAAAAACCAACCAAGGAAGTGAACCTTGTGATAAGATTTTGTCTTTTCTCAAACAGTTTCACAAGTTTAGGTTCTTTGTTTGGTCTATAAAATGTTTTTTTTTTTTAAATCACAATTTCCCAAATAACATCTGAAACTAGGGGATGTTCTGTGAATCAGCTAATAGCTGCAGCTCTACATGAATGTGTTCCCAACCGTATCTGGGAAAAGTAACAATCACTGCAACATTTTACTAAGTAAGAGTAGCATTAGCCTCAGCACCTGCTTACACACATGTACTTGTTTTGTTTATGTACTTGTCTGAGTCACCTACACACACACAAACAAACCCCATCCCATAGCCTGTCACATGGGCATCAAAACTGCTTTACAGCTAGGCTTTTATCACTAATTAAACAACTGTTGACCATTCGGATGGAGGGTTTTATGAGCCTGGCTGACTTTTCGACAGTCAAGGCAAACAGTTCAGCCTCTGGTGAACTTTGCCTTGCTCCACAGGAGATGCGGACGGGAGAGGACACAGAGGGGGGAAGAGGAGGTGGAGCGCAGATGCGTTATCTCACGGCAATCCGTCTAGATGTCGGTAGTGTCCTCCTTAATGTGATGACTAAGGGTCGGACCTCTGAAGCGGGTAAAAATTGAAAACTGTGCATCGGGATCAGCTGATAAGATTTATGAAACTGACCTGATATGTGGGAGTTTGTTTTTTTTCTGCAGGGAACACCTGTGGCTTCGTGGTACAAAGATGCTTTACTGCCTCCTGCTATCGCAAGAAAAAAAGAAACCCTGAAAGAATCGGTTCCTCCGTCTCACACAGGTTCCAGCCCAGCACTAACACGCCTGTTTGCATTACAGTCAGCTAAGCAAATAAGTCTTCCCCCTTCGAAAATCAAGTCAATCAGACCTGTCAGCGCTGTGTTGCGCAGCTCAAAGCTCTTGAAGATCATCCTCAGTGTGACAAAAGATATGAGACAATCTCATGACCACCCACAGCCGCTGAATCACACACCCTCAATGTAAAGTGGCTGACAGGCGTCTACGGCTTCGTCCGAAGCGTGTTTGTGGAGCCGGACATGGCCTAATGTGTTAGAACACAGTTAATTGGCTCAGTAAACGCTGTGCCTTTGTTTACTTGACACGTTAAAGGCATGGTTTATAGGCGAGATGACAGAGGCTGGCTGGGGGATGGGTGGGACACGCCAACCCTTGCACATTATAAGTGTGGCCTTCGCGCATTTGTCACTTTTGCTTCATCAGCCTCTGTTAGGCGCAGGGGCACTCTGCATGATTACAACACTCCACACAGAAATGAGACATTGGACACACTGTGCTGGAGCTCTGGCTGTTATAAAGCAGGGGCATTGGATACATTTGGATGAGAAATCATTCGGCATCCCTAAAAAACGGATCAAGAGAAGTGGTGACCAGGATCGTGTTTGGTCATCCAAGGCCTCAGTTAGGGGAGGTTCACTAGGTGGCAATGTTCCCTTTTCCTGAGAGCCACCATGAAGGCAACACGACCTCAGAGCCGAACAACCCCATCCGCTGGATGCTCGAGGCCGCTTTTAAATAATCCCTCCATCAAGTCCAGTCGTGGCATGATTCATAGCTTTGAAATGGGACTAGAGAACAAAGCCTGAAATGACAACAGGTATCCAAACAACCTGGTCAACCTCACCTCTTCACCCTTTCTCATCCGACCTGGTAACAGAGCTACACACACACACACTCACACACCAGACATATATAGATAGATGAAGAAATACCAGACCCAAACATGCACAGGAGACATCATGCTTTTGTGTTGACCCTGGAATGTCCAGACTGTTTGACTAAAACACAAAACTCTCTCCACATTAGTGGACAAAGTGTATGATTCACAAAGCATCAAAGGAGCTTGAGAGGGTGAGAGCAGGTGAAGGTGTGTGTGTGTGTGTGTGTGTGTGTGTGTGTGTGTGTGTGTGTGCAGGTTAGCAGTGGGGTCAGTGAGTCCCTGAAACCCACGTCTCAACCCTCAAGATGTGATGCTCGTCACAGGCTTTATTTAACCAACTAAGCAGTCTAAAAATGTCATCGTGAAATGCAGGGAAAAAAAGGAGACTTGAAGCAGCGTGACCTTATGTATGTTCAGTGTGAGACGCAGGGTTGATCTATCAGACCCCGACGTGATCGATGCAGATTTGAAGTCCAAACTCACCTTTGCTTCGAAGAATTTGCGTCGCAGCCATTTGTCTTTTGGGCAGATGGATTTTTTCAACTTTCGGTACCTTTTTCGAGCAACAAAGCCTCTCCAGCACGCTTGGATTCTACAAAACACACACACACAAAATTAAACAATATCATCTTATAAAATGTTAGTCACAAAAATGTGGTAAAAGTCGAGCTCCGCAAAGATTTGAAGAACATACTGCATGAACTGCAGCCGTTAGCTTCTTGGTAGGGCTATTTCAATTAATTGAAAATGAGATGACATTATTTCTCATATGTGAAACCTCAACCAAACAAGAACAGCAAATGTGGCCCCATATAAAGAAAATGTTTTACAGCAGCACACCTACTCAGTGGTTTCAGTCTGGATCATGCAGTTTAAAAGTCCAGCTGTGTGGTGAGCTGCTGACTCTAGAGCAAACCCTGACCTCATGTTACCTTATATGAAAATTGTTTTAATGACTATACGGAGGTATACAGATTTTAAATTTGGGGAAAAGAGAGCACTGGTATTAAATTGGGAAATGGTATGAGCAGATATCGTGAGTTGAGGTATCCGTATAATTCTAGGGACAGAAATGCAAACTACCATAGGCTATGAAGTGCAGTTTTTTTATTGCATTTGTTTTTTAAATGTGAGGATCAGTGCATGTACCTGGTGGCACACTGGTTTCTGAAGAGCCAAGCTGCATCGTGGATCACCCGCGTCTCATACTGCTCCTTTCTGCACATCGGGCAGCACTTCCGCCCAGAAAACCTCTCAAAGGCCTTCAAGCATGCTCTGTGGAAAACATGAGAACAAGACAGCAACACCTGAAAAGAACCAGGGACATATGTTACTTGGTATGTGGGAAATGAAAACTGTATCATACATGCAAACACGAGGAAGCATATAAACCAGTCTTGGGTGGACCGACTGTCAGGGCTGTTGCCAGACGATGCTGCTGAACGTGTATTGGTTTTCAGGTTTTTTTAAGTGCCTGGAAAGCTCCCATACAATATACAGACTGTGCACATGCGGTGTGTGTATGTGAGCCTTAAGCCATCCTAAATCTGTGTGTATTCATGCACATGTGTGAATGTGTGTATCTGCCTTTTAAGTGTTATTTGCTGAGGGGATAGAGGGGAGTCAGCATGACCCCCAGTGGGCCCGGCTGGGACCTGGACTATAGTCCACTCTACCTGAGAGGGACTCTTATCGTCTGAAAGGAGACAGCCACAGCTATGGAGTTGGGCACACAAACCAGTTTACTCAGATGTCTAGAGGGCGGGGGGAGGCATATTGATTTCCCATTGTTTTTGTCCTGACCAACACACTCCATCACCAGTGAAAGGGCCCCCTGCAGTGTACAATTTCCAGGAGCTCGACAAGCCATTAGACCACAGAGAAATTTCTCTTCTCACAGTCCTTTAAGGTTACTGGCTAATCTATGGACAGACATAAAATATAGAAATTGAATTCTTTTTTAAATATAAAAAAACGGACGCAGTTTTTTCAGTACAAAACGAAATCTGGTTGGTTTTAACATAATATGAGCTGGATAGAGAGGCAAATATTTCAGTCCACACAACTAATTCAGAACAACTGCTGCTGTAAGCATTTTTAATTGTCATATTAATACTTGAATGCAACAGAAGACAGCAGCACACAAATGCATTGTTACAATATGAAGGCTTGCAGGAAAATGCCAAATCAACAAAGATTCCCTCTTGTCACTTTCCCTTGTTAGCAGGCTCTAATTAACTTTTTTTTCCCTCCTTGAGTCAAACTAATATTTACACGTGCATCTATGGCAACTGTGCTTTGTCAGGCCGCCTATTCTAGTCCTGCATTCTTGAGGAGATTGGCATCTTAAAAGGGGATTGGAAAGGTGTAAAAGACTGAATGACCCTCACAGTAACACACTGATTGCTACATCATCACGTCACAGTTGAGCTCCAAGCCAGTATGGGTAAATTTGTACAGTTGTCTACACAGATTAGAACATACAGGAACTGCAGGGGGAGGTGGTCTTTGTGTGTGTGTGTGTGTGTGTGTATACAAAAACACAGGTTTTTCTGAGGACAGACAGAACATTGGAAAGATGTAAAGAAAGAAAGAAAGAAAGAAAGAGTTCTCACAGAGTGTTAACAGTAGCTACTGTGTTTGGGGGAACACCTGAGGCTGAAGGCGAAACTCCTCCCTGCATATTGAACATGGCTGAGCCGATTCCCCCTGCTGAACAGACCTCGCCTTGACCTGCATCCACTCGTCCTCGGTCAGTCTCCCCGCAGGTGAGGCCACCAAACCCAACTTCTCAGCTACAAGAAATCAGAAAAACACTGGTTATATATCCATCAGTCGCATAAATAAGAGTCTCTCCGAATTTGCCAGAGTTCGTTTTACCCAATGTCAAAGGAGGTGGAGCAGAATCAAGCACATATTCTCTCTCTTCCTGCCCATCTTGTCGCTGCTGACCTCTCTCTTTCCCTCTTCCTCTTGCTTGTGGGTTTCCGAGCGCTTTTCTCTTGCATCTCAGCAACGGGTCAGAAAGTGAGAAATCTGGATGCAGCAGGCTGCGTGTGATGTGGTCTTGAAAGGCAACTGAGGCGATCACTAACTTGTTGCTAGGTTTAGGTGTCAAGCCCTGTAAGATACGATATGAGTGTTTGTCACAGCGTTTACATAAGTGAAGAATGAGCCATAGAAAAACTTTATAATCTTGGCAGAGCCTATACTTTTCTCAAAGCAATAAATACAACTAAATGCATTGTGAAAAATACTATAGACCAAACAATAGCAAAATGCAGGAATAAATCACTGCGTGGTCAACTGGAAAATGCTATAATTGCCAAACATTATTCACTAATTTAGCAATGAATGGGTCAAAGGAATTGCATTTTAAAACCGACAAAAGGAGCTTAGCTATAGTCTATCTTCTGGTTTCTCTACAAGATGGTAAATCTAACCTCATTTAACTCATACATTAGAGAATACATTGGTTGTTTTCAATGTAAAATGAACCGTGTGGAGCTCAGTTCACACAGGTGTTTGCTATCTCATTAAGCTAGCAGGTGCCAAACTTAACTTCGTCCTACTAACGACACTAGCTTCAAGCCTACTATCAAGTCTAAAGACTAAATGTACGTACAACAAGAAACCATGACTATGTATCTGCCACACTTTTCAAATTATCACATTTTAATTAACAAAGTTAACAAATTAACAAAGTGGGGCGAGCAACAGCTAAAATCCAAACCTTCCGCATTGCCATCCTATCAACACAACGTTTGAGCCGTTACCAGGTAACCAGTCCAGGCCCTCCTCCTCCCCACGCGGGGCCTCATCGCTGCATCTGATTGGCTGAGCTGAGGCCACTGCTCTGGGTTGGCTGATTGGTTATCATTTCCAAATAAAAAGAAACACCATAAATTCAGTTGTGTGCTGTGTTTGATGTCTTAATGTAATACATATATAATGGCGTAATATTAATATTTAATAATATCAAATATTTTGTGATAGTTTTTAAACAAAATTAAGTAAAAGTAAAACTGATATCCTATATGACCATACTCATACATTAACCAATGTAAAACCCACAATTAAACCATAAAAGGTATTTGTACTTCCACCATATGTCATTTTATAGGCTACGACTACTCCAATACGATTCAGACTCCACTGCATTTACCTGCCAGCTATAATTACTTTGTAGATTACTACATTAAATTAAACTACCAAACAGTATAAATAATCTTTTAAAAAATGAATTAAAATGCTGCTTATGCATTAGTAATATTAATCCAATAACATTCTGCTGTATTATGAATACGTTTACTTCTGATATGTAAGTACATTTGACTGAAAATATGTTATTTTACTTAGGTAAGATGCAGGACTTTTAATTGTAATGGAGTATTTCTACACTGTTGTACTGCTATTTCTATTGGAGTAAAGGATCTGAATACGTCTTCCACCGCTGCTGATAGTTTTACATTTACAAAGTTTTCTGTGTCTATCCCCTTCTATCACCATGCAGCGACAATGTAGCTCTTTGAAAACTACGTGCTGTGTCTCAATCTCACTAATGATTATTTTATTGTCAGGGAGTTGTCAGTGACCAAAGGAGGTTAGTCTACGTGTCTAGGTGACTCACCAAGCTGTCGTCAGAGTAGGCACTGAACAAAGCTAAGCTGCTCATACCTGTGCTGTGAGCTAAGGGATCCCTCCCAGGTCACCCTTACATGGAAAACCATACACACAAACACACAGTCCAAACCGTCTCTTTTTGTGAGCCTGGTGAAAAGTTTGCTTTATTTCTCACACACGGCGCAGGGGGTGTGTGACTTTTAAAATGCTTTGCAGACTTGATTGACTTTGATGTATTCAGTCAGAATCGGTGAAAACAGATGGCTGAGGAGAGGGCTAACGGTGAGGCCTGTCAATCCAGGGACTCCTCTAAGAAAACAAAGTGAAGACCTGGCTCTAGGAGAGGAGGAAACCCCTGAGCTTCTCAAGAGGCTGCTGCATTCTTGAGATTAGGGCAAGAAAAACGCAGACCACTGCTGTTAATGCCCCAGACAAAGGCATGGAACAATTTATTAGTTAAGAATTCAAGCTCAGAGCTCAATCAAAGGCCTGTCGTCCACAATGCCAGACTTGGGGCTTTGGTTTGTTTTTTTAAGTAAATAATCATGCTTAAAAGATATGGCAAAGATGAGGCTCAAGTCCCCCGTAAAGCCTGCATTCTCAACTGTCATCAGAATGGATTTCAGTGCGCGCTTTTATTTTCAACAAGTACATTGTTTGTCTTTTTCTTTATGAATACCATTTTAAAGAGCTTTTTATTTAACTTTCTTCCCCCTGGACCTCTTTACCTGATCTGTGGTATTTCTGAAAAGACACCTCACCTTGACGTGCAAAGAGCTGATGACTTAAGCGAAAGGTTAAAGAAAAAAAGCTGTAAGGAACTGCTTTGCAAATTTGTACCGACAACAGGTTGTAAAGGAAAATAATCAGTCAGTTATTCAGTGCCTATGCATATGCTGCCAAGACTTTAGATCATAGGCACCTGTTGAAAATCTCATGTGAAACAAACATGACGGTAATCAATACCTGCGTAAATAAAGCATCTAGATGTGAGTAAACTCTTTCACGATACTGAGTCAGTTCATACTCATAAAACAGGTCTGTGTTCATGCATCATACCCTGTGATATACTGCATTGTTGTCAAATGAGTAATTGCTGTGAGATATAGATGAGAGAGGGCAGCCCATAATGGTTAATTAACAATTATGTCAGCCAGTGAGATGACCAGGAGACCAATCACTTTGATAGGAGACAGTGGAGGGGGACAGAAATCAAATTATTTTATGACTTGACCCATAATGCTTCCCTAACATGACTTTAATCACTCCATGGTGGATAGGAGTCCCCATGGCTATCTGTGAGTGAACCAATCAGGAGTGGAGGACGGCGAGGCTTTACTATTTGCTGTTATCTCCTGCATCATTGCTGAGTAAGTAAGCTATAAAAGAACACAGCCATCATTACAGCCGTTTGGTTGCTTTTCAGAGAGATGGAGCTCCTAATGATTAGACATGTCCTTTGTAAATGAAATACAAATCACCTCAGGCTCTTGGTTTTACTTAATTTACTAAGTGCTACATTACCTCATACTTTGGACCTAACAATGGATTTCCTATAAATCTCCGGGTAGTTGAAATGATGAAGGGGCTCACATATCACAAAATGTGCCAGTGCTTATTAGCACTTGAGAAGTTATTGATCTGGCATTTTGATTAATGTCCACTGGGGGCTACGGTGGCATTCAGGGGCCCGTGGAGGCCCCCCTGTGCAACTGGCTGGGACTTCTCCCTCTCAATTACCTCCAGTTTGTGCTGACTGCCAGCCTGAGCTCTGGCGAGACAACAGCCACTGCAGCGCCCCGGTGCCAAGAATAACAGGAACTCACCCTCTATTTCCCAATTCTTCTCCATTATTCAGACATAAACATATTGGAAGCAGGAAAATGGCTATTGAGGGTTTTCTTATTATATATAGTGTAGAGAATGAGTCAGCACCAATGTAGGAAATTTGTTCGATAATTAGCAATGTTGTGCAGACAGCTTATGGCCCAAAAACACATTCTGGGATGTGGACTGGATCTTGTGAGATGCATTTTCAATTAAGACAATAATTCATAAAAAGGCGTAATGCGCAATTTCTCTTAGTCAGTGTTGCTACGTCATCTTTACATTTTCGCATAGAAGATAATGCAGTTTATAATGAATACAGTGGCACAGTTATCACTTGAAATTCCTTGTAATTTCAGAAACAACGGGTCCTTGATTTCAGACTGAGGTAGACAAGAACAGCTTCGATTTTGCCGGCACTTTAGCTTTACCTAGCTAGGTCATTAAGCTAACGTTAGTTCAATGAGCTGATTGAGAACGCTGTCTCCGGCTGACTTTTTAATGTTTTCTGACTTGTTTTAAAACAAGAATCATGTAAAAGAAGTCTCAAATATGCACTTTATCATATTCCAATATAGAGCTGTTAAATCTTAGTATTATAAGCATGATAAGGACAAATGTAATTTCAAGCTTGTGTATTATTTTATTCCAACATAAACTTGTTTGGCTGTTATCTCACATTCTTGGACAAGAAAGACAGAGGTTAGATTTATGCTTTATTGTTGACTTTTTCAGACAATATGTTTCACTTTTGACGTTACAAGAGAAAAGGCTTTAGAATGAAGACCAAACCATGTGTTTAACTCGATTAATGAGTTTGGCTGAGGTCGGTGGAGTGTAAGCTTGGCAGGATGGAGCCGCTAATGTTACCAGTACACTGACATCCAGCTTTCACACAGTGATAAAGAACAACACAGCGGACGTGCTATTATGAAACATAACCTCTTACTACAGTAAGCTAGTTAGCCAGCCACGATGAGTTCCCACAAGGGCTCATGAGACTAATGTAAGGGGTCACCATGTTATTACTGGGGAAGTAAATAATAATAACTACCAAAAGATATTCAATTATTTCTTTATTTCAGATTTTTCTCTAATCTTTTTTCCTTAACACCTCTAATTTGTAAACTGCTATAAGGAGCCACACGTATGGCTAAAAAAGGTAAGAACTACTGCATTTATCTGTCACAGAACAACAGAATTTCAGTTTAGGTTACTTTTAGCTGAACTGAACAAGCAGCAATGATTTTAATGCACTGCAGCAGGAACCAATAACTTCTGGCATGGTGGGGCGGCCATCTTTCTCCATAATGGACAATAATTGAGCAGAATCCATCACTAGCTAGAAATAGACCTCCATAATGGCGATAAATTGTGCCCTGTGAAGGCATGAGCACTGAGAATCCAGCCACCCCCGCTGTGTCTGAGAGGCATTGCAACTTCTACACTTTGCCTTTCATCCTTACATTTTGACTCCATGCTGACTGCATACAATGCACGTCCAGTCGAGCCAAATCATACCTTTTAAGCACAGAGTGCAGTCAATTGACCTTTCTAGGGTGTTATAGGCACAATGTATGGCAGTAATCCTGATAAATTAAAGATGATTGATTGAAAACTTGACATCAAAAATATCTGATGTAACGTTCAGGTCCATCAGTAAACACTTTTTGATCATATTTCTAAGATCAACACATTAAGAAGTATGATCCTTGGGCTGGAAACACAGAGCAGTGTTTGTCATGGCTGTGCAGAATTACACGCATATTCATCAACCTTCTCAAAGAGGAGCTACTGTAAACGTAATTAACTTATTTCATTTTTTTTTAAAGCAGCAGCAGGGCTGCTGGAGACTTCCTTCCACACTCCACCATAAATCAGCACTAACTGCTATTTCATCTGATTGAACGAGAGAGCAAAGAGCCTGAAGTTTGCCTGTGCTGTGGGGAATGTGTTTGTGGTGAGTCTCATAAATGCCAAGTTCTTTGGGCAATAAGAATAAATATCACAACCACTCTCTAGAATTACCACATAATTGGGGACTTTCCGTGTCTGCACAGGACCCTGCTGTCTCTGCCTCCTACCCTATATGTACTACAACGGATGAGTCCATATTTAGGTGATGAGGGGTGGGAAGATGGTAGGAAGAGCCAAGAAGAGACTGTTTCAGACAACTGTAAAAAAAAAAAAAAGTGGCAAAACCAAAACAAACTAATCAATGAGAAACCTTAAAGGGTCCATACTGTTCATACAACTATATGTTTTTTATTTTTGGTTTTCAGATATTGATATTGTATTTTTCAGAATCATGGTAAAGAGGTATATGCTCCATTGTGTGTCCCAAACTGTGTAATAATTCTACGGTAACTGGGAGTGTGTAGTATATTGAAAGATGTGAGTATGGATTACTAAATTTGCTTGATTTTTGAATCAAGCAAATAAATAGAATAAAATACAGGAATGTCGGTATTTGGCTAATCCAATTAATTAAATACGTCATTTAATTGAATTGCAAAAATCATATGAAAATCTAATGTTGCCATGCAGCAGTTCAGATTATTGATTTGCAACAATAATAAGTGGCCTAACAGATATAAATTAATAAATACAATGCTATAAACGGTATGGAAAAATCTATCAACTGCCACCCCTAATAACGCCCCACATATTCATATATGTACACATGTATAGAGTTTAACACACATCTAGAGCTCTTTAAGGTTCTGTATTTAGGGCTGCTATGGCAAATGGGGTAAAGCTGGTTTTCTTCACAGCACATACTGTATTCTGTTGGTATGTAATACGAACTTGGGAGAGGCAGATCCATCCCAATGCTAGACAGTGATTGGTTAAGCCAAAGCAAGCCAGGTAGTGGGAGGTGGCCAAATCCAGAAAAAGATGAAACTTGTGAGAATGCAAAACATTTTTCTAGAATTACTAAATATTCAACACTTTGTGCACTGAACAGATTTACTCCTACTTTATGATTAATTCATTAATCTAATTCAGATATTATGAGATTAAAGAAAGAGCCATGCACCTTTGTTTACTTGTCATTCCCCATCTTTCTCTCATAAACCTGCCAAAAACAAACAAAGAAACAAACACAGAAAGCATGGCCTTATCACACATGCAACGCACTGCAAACATTCGACATCTCATTTGGCATGGGTCATGTCTCATTCCCAGCTCCCGCATTCAGTATTAAGCTGTCAAACATCTGCTGCGCTAAAACAACCCCGAACAATCTGATCGACCAAGGCGAAGCCAGTCATTAAAAAAACCCATCAAACCTCCGCCGTCTAAATGACACATGTTGCTTCATCATTCAGAGGGCAAGTCATTCACCATCGCTCGCACACTTCAAAGCGAGTTGAGATTCTGCCAAACAAGCGCAGTCTCTTAGTTTCTTGTTGTAATTTTAGTGCGCGATGAAAGGTAAAGTAGCAACACTTATTTACTTGTTACTCAATGTGCCAAAGGTGCAGCCACAGATGTTTTTGTTTCCATTTTCTGTCTCATCGAATCTATTCCTCTGATCGTCTGATGAATGGTTATTTATGAAACTCAGCTTTATTGGTACCGTTTTAAAGAGAATATCAAATACCTCAATCCTATAAATCACATACCTAAAATTACTAGCCATCCATTTCCTTGTTATCAAGATTTCCTTCCGGAAATCAGGAGTTACAGTAAATGTGAGGGTTTTTCCTGCGGTGCAGAGTGAATTTGTAACTTGTAAGCTTGAAGCTGCTGATGTGACGTTTGACTGTCACCGCTTAATAGCATTTCCCATGGTGCATTCAGGTGAGTACTGAAGACTCTGAGAGAAAGATGGTAAACTGGCGGGGGATAGGAAAGTTGGATATTGGAACAGTTAATGAAGGAAGCAGTGGAACAACAAGGAAAACAATAATAAAATCCAGGTGACGTATCCAGAAATATTCAGTCATTCTGCATCTATAATGTATATTCTAACTGTTCCACCCTACATAAGTCAAGATAAAGTCTCTCATGACACAATCAGTTTTTCCACATGAATGTGATTTATGTCAGAGAAATACCGCATTTCATTTACATAAGCTGCTTCCAGACGGGACCGATCCTGAAATGTCCCCCTGACCCCTGGTCGTCGTGTTAATTCACTCACCTGTGAGGGGACACCACCGTAGGATCCAGTGGGAGAAGTGACACCCTACTGGCTGTTTGCCTGCTCAGTCTCCACTGCCAAAGTAAACAGGTGAGCTTCTCATCTTTTCACACCTCTGCCTGCTCCTGACAGAGAATCACATGGAACAGAATCAAGAAGAAGAACATCAGAAGGTACGGACAATAGTTTGGCCTACTTACAGGTAACAACGGTGTTTTGATAGCCTGTGTTTCCTTATCGTGCTGGATGTTTCAGCTACAGCTTGTATGTAATTTAGTTTGGAATACTGTGAAAAGAGTGCTTAAAGTTGCAGCAGCTTTCTTCATCTGCTAGACTTTCCTTTCTTGCTAGAACAGAGCTGAAACGGAAGATCAAGGCTAGCGCAGCACTGCCTTGTTTACATTCCTACATATAGTCCCACTCAACATATCTCATTTGACACCACAAATCAATTTCAGGAGAGATGAAGTGGGGAAAAACTCACGAAATTCAAACATTTCTCTGATGTATATTCCAATTCGCTTGACCTTTTGACAGGGTCAATAGCGCCACGTCAGTCACGACGAGACGGCTTTGTGTTTATTCTCCTCCTCTCAACATCTGTCACACGCTCATGCTGAAAAACAGGCCACCGCAGCTGCCTGCTGGGAACCCAAGATGTCATACAAAGCAGCACAATACCTGGCCATCAGGAACTGACAACCTTTGAACTGTCACTCCTCAAAACGACTGAATCCGCAGAGGCTGAACAAGACGTGTCAGGCTAAACAAGCTGGTGTGTAAGCAGACATGCAACATGGGAACCACAGACAAATTCAAAGCTCTCTGACCAATGCAGAGATTAACACACACACACACACACACACACTTACTCACCTACTGTACATGCACACACATACATACACACACACACACACACACGCGCGCGCGCACTCTACAGTGTACACTTACACCTTACCCACGCATCAGTGACTTCAAAAGGAACAAGGAGATAAAACAAAATGAATTGCAGACACATCAAGCCTCCCATGCCCTTTAAAGCTTAATTATACCTGTTGGGGTGATGAGAGACACATCACAGAACCTAGTGATTAATAAACAAACGGCGCATCCCATAAAGCGTCTGACAAGTCCCTGCTCATCGCCCATCACACTCACAGTCTGGGCTCAGGTGGAGTGCACATATCAAAGTGTATCAAACAGGAATGAATCTGGCCCAACCTTGGCCAAGGCGTATACCCCCCCCCCCACACACACACACACACACACACACCCACCCCCCGTCCTCCCTGTCCTCGTCTCTTGACCGTCTTTGCACTCTTTCTCCTCCACCTGTCCATCTGCAGGCCTATGAGAGCATCATCCAGACACGTGCTTCAGAGCACCGGTCTCAGTCTGGGCTTTCATCTTTCATTGCCAGGCCCAGATCACTCGACTGGGGCTTTGTACCCGCCGACGTGGTAAGTGTTGCGTTTGCCGGGGTTTTGTAAACAGACACACCTTTTGTGAAAGATGATGTGAACGAGATGAAGTTACTAACTGCTAAAGCCGTGCGGCTGTTGCTGAAGGAAGGGGCTGACCTGAGGCTAAGGGCATATTAGATTGCCCCGTCTTGACAGGGCTATGTGTCGAGTGAGATTCAAAGTTGCAGCGAGCACTTACAAGAAGTAGCCAAAACTCAGGAAACGTCAGAAGTAAGACTTCCATCAGTGGCAGTAGTGCTGTAAAGGTGCGGGATGGTTTTTCCTGCCAAACATCTAGTTGACTCATTTTGGGTCATTAATTACCTTCTAGCTAAATTAAGATCCCATTGCGATCAAGGAAGTAGCTCATATCTTTTAGTATTTGTCTTTTGCCCAGATTCACAGGTGCATACACCATCAGAACAAACGTACCCCTCTCACCTGGAAACAGTGAGTGAATGTAGTAAAAGGCTGTGTGTACATTTGGAGTTTTAACACTGTGAACTCATGGATGATCATTGCTGTGCATTTAATTTAAACTTTGCATGAACAATAATGGACATTAACCTCACCACAGACAGAATGAGGCCATTAAACCCAACTGTTTGTTGTTTTGTCAGACTTTTGGTATTTCTTAAGCCCCTCACCAGTCACTATGTTATTACGCTGGCCATGCATGCTTCTCGCTTTAAGCTGCTTTAGCCAAACAAAAGTGATTTAGCCTAATCATTTCACTCAGACAAGTTGGTATTGTTTGGTTTTTCCCCCCACTTTGTTTGTATCAAAGACTGTTGTTGTATTTCAGGTACATGTGCTAAAGTTTCAGCCTTAAGACAGGAAACAGCTCAATGAATTTCCAACTGGCTAGATGTCTTATAAAGAGAGCACAAACACCTACACTAATAGGATTAATTAATGGAAGAATTCTTGATTATTTGATAGGAAACACTTTAAAACAATATTGTTAAAGTTGCACTCATCAATATTTTTTTAATAACAGTGGATCAAATGGCTGTGTGATGTGAGAGACATTGCTGGTATGACCCCACAGAGAGTTATAACCAGACTCTGCAAGTTCCTGTCAGCTTTGCAGAACGTTTTAGTATCTTTCAGCTCATTGTTTTGGTTTTACAGCCCACACCTTTACTGTTATACTTTAGTCTGCTGCTCTCCTCAACTGTTTCCTGTGAAAAAGCTCTGATAAACCCAGCACCAGCAGCTCTGATGAAGCTACCTGCCCAGCACCAAACAACAGACAAAGTTAGCGGCTAGATGGTGAACATAGTTTAGCATTTAGAAGCTAAAGAGCCAGATATGTGTACAGTGCTGTGGCTAATTCAGCTGCTGATGGATTATAGTAATAAAAGTAATGTAACAAGTAACTAATTACTTGTTAAGTAAATTAATAAAGCAATGTAATTACTAAGTAACTATTGAGAGTTATTCCTTAAATTTTCAAGTAACTTGCCCAACACTAGTGGCCAGAAACATGAATGCTAATGAATGCTAATGTTTTCCATGCCTATGGGATGTGTAGCCAACTGTTTCCTAATATGTTAGCCATAATGACAAAAACTAATTGCAAATTTCAATTAACACTCGTGTCACACATTTGGTTAAAAAAAGAGCAAGTAGGCACAACTGTTCATTTTGCAGTATGGGCTACCTAGATGCCCATTATAGTCACAAACTAAGGATGAATTTACTGTTGCACTATATATATTTTTCTGTGTTGCAGAATGGTTGTAAAACTGTTTCAACATTAGTAATCTAAAGCATCATTGTGGGATGTTCTATAATGTGTACAGGGCGTTCAGAAATCCAATCAAATAAGCAATTTTCAGATGCATCAAAGATGATCCAGTAAACTAGCTAACGTTTCCACAGAATTCATACAGTCAAGTGTTGGTTCTCAGTTTGGGAAATTTGGGCTTTAGCTAAGGTTAAAAAAGAAATGAAACTAAATCAAATATTCTATACAATCAACGGAATAAGCCACAATATCCCATCTAATTATCTAAAGTGAAACTTTTGCAGGTTAAAAATAAACGCTATGGGCCTTTTACAAGAGATATAAAGTACATACTAAAGGCTATTAGGTGTCACATGACAGCTGCTGTCATAACTACCGGCTATTAGGAGAGCCTGTGTGTTGTACAGCTAGAGACTGGTGATAGACTTGGACCAAATGAAAGGGTTGACAGAGACACTAGAAGTGCGGTATAGAATAAATGATCATGCCTTACCATCGATTTAACTAATGATGAGTGCTCCGAGTGCAACAATAGTAATTTTGTCATAAAGCTGTCAGCAGTTAATCAATCTCTTAAGGGTTTTCCTTCTTCAATGTAAGATTTATTAAATGTTCACGCGGGCTTGCCCGGGCATGCTCAGTTCTGCCAACACAAAGCAAGTGCAAATGTTTCATAAAAACTTTGATGTTTCTATTTGTCACATCATTATTTCCTACGAGCTATTTACTGAAGGGTATAAAATTAAGGTGACATAATTGTGCTTTTTCCTTCCACATGTGAATCGCACGAGTCAACAAGGCCATCTATGTTTCTTCTCTTACCCATGTGATGACTTTTTTTGCATTTGAGGTTTGAATATTTTTGTCTGAGCTCCTCAGGCTGTGTCTCATGTAGCCAAGACTTGCACAGTAGATGCCTAAAGGACTTTCTAGGCCTGCTGGTACATCTGCCAACAATAGGAATTTCCCCAGTTTACACAACTCTAACACAAGGTGAGGTTATCTCTAAAGATTTTGCCTCATCGTTTCCTTTTTGCAGGATTCATGGCACTGAAGGGTTTGACTGATGTTACTTCAGTTTAATCTCCTGTGATTAATGTAATGAACATTGCTCACAGGGCCGTTTTGTAATTATATCCTTTTATATAAAGAAAAATAATACTGTAAACTTGTGGTATTGCTCATGTACACCTAATTTCACAAATAAGTGACTGAATAGAAACACTTTTACTTTACAATTTCAAAATATTTAATTTCCCATTAGCTTAGCTTAGCATCGGCAGGCACAAAATCTGCCTGCCAGCACATCTACTAATCTACGCCAATTAAAATGTCACATCTTATTTGTTTCATCCATACAAAAACCAAAGTTGTGACGAATAAAATGTTAATTAGTGACCTTTAGAGGTGCTGGTAGTCAGATTTGTTTTACCTTTGGACAGAACCAGGCTAGCTGTTTATCCTTGCTTCCAGTCTTTATGCTAAGCTAAGCTAATCAGCTGCTGGCTCTAGCCTTATGGGCAGATATGACAGTGGTATTGACTATTGACTATGGACTTTTTTTTTTTTTTTACAATAAAGTGGAAAGCTTTGCAATTCAAATGAATCCAGTATTGCCTGGCAAAATAAACGTTAGCTGTATCCTGTATATAAAATATGAAAAAATATATATTTTTATTTTTATCTGAACTCTTTTGAGACATAGCAGGAGTTTTTCTCACACAGTCATCATCCAAACCTCTCATTACACAAGGTAAACAATAAAAGATTTGAATTTTAACTAATATTTATAATGATGTATGAAATTATTGTTTTTGCTGTCGGTGCTTGCTCCTGGTGCTCTTACTCTTACTGACTTTGAAGTCAAATATTAAAGTGCTGTTTAATGTGGTCATGGGCTGTTCATATATTGCCTTCCGACTGTAGTCAGCTCCTCTTAAATACATAGCTAGGGCTGTAATTTTTACAAGTTAAGGCAAAATGCACTCTAAATACAGTATCATGGTTTCAAATGGCTGGGATAACCATCTCATTTTGTACATATCACCATTTGATATTCAGTCAGCCATCCTTTCTCTCATCGGGCTGCACAGTGTTATTAAAACATATAATCATAGATTTTGTGAATGAACTCACCGTCGAGTCAAAATGGCAGGTATGAAGCACTTATTTCAGACGCAGCAAACATCCAGGTGTAAACGTGTCATTTTAAAGGCATAAACATTTTTCTTTTTTTTCTTTTTCTGAGTTGGACTATGAACACAGTTTTACGTTGATAAGAAAACAAAAACACACCATGCTTGGCGAACAAGCTGATAGGAAGCTAATGGGAAGCCTGCTCTCTAATTGCAACAACCGCATTATATTTCACAGTGTTAATCCCATTTTGATGGTGATATTTGAAATCATACTGAAAAGGACACACCCTATTTCTTGAGGTTTGAGTTGAACATTTAAAGGCTGTTCTTTCATGTTTATTCTTCTCTCTGTCACGTGTTTCTATAGATGTGTCAAATCTTTAACCACTTAAAGTGGTCTATAAATACCCCTGTTTGGGCTCAAAATAACCTTTTACACAGAAGAAATGTAAGGCTTTTATGTATTTCTAGTCTTCATCTGCTAAAAATGTCTTAAAATCTGCAGCATCAAAGCTGAAAGCACCAAACCTTTAGAGTGAAGGCCCTCTTGAGTTGAAGCCTTATTAGGTTTTGTCTGCAGGTCTCGTCGGACGAGCAGATGATGAATAGGAGGGGCAACGCTGCTGGTAGCTGCACGCAGACCACCACAAGCTCCCCTCCGTGTCTCCTCCACCAATATGAAGCGCTGTGGTGTTATGAGAACAGGATAGCTCTTGAGACACTCGCCTTTCACTCCTGAGATGGTGCGTAAACAGAGCAGGAGCCGACAGATGGGCCTCAGCAAACTGGTCCCGTTGACCTTTCAACCCCACTGTCCATCACTCCCCTCGTCTCTATAAGAAAATGCAGTGGAATTCCAAGGAGATTATCATCCTTTATGTCCCTTGGTTTGCAGGCGGCGAATATACAGAATACACCAGGAAACACCGAACACGTTCCCAGGATACTTGCACCGCAGTGAGTTCTGCTAATGTACTCGGTTACATAAAAGTTACCAACATAAACACAAAAATGATGCAATCTAATGTATGGTTACGTTATTTGGGTGTGATTTTAATATGAAAGTGTGCATTTTGGTTTGGCTGAATTGTTGACTTGAAGTCACACGTATCACACGACTTCCCTTCATGCTCTAAACCCACCTCTTTTGTAACATCATCCCATAGTGCAGCTTAGCTTTGACGCACATTCAGCTCACGACTGCACTGCTACTGTTCCCATCATATGTATGGGGAGAGCGCTAATGACAGAGTCCTCTGTCTGAGTGAGGGATTTGAACTTGTGCTGTGAGACAGAAGAAAGAGGAGACTAGCAATTTGGAAAATTATCATTTGAGATTGCCTGAAGCTATACTTTTGTATATTCTTGTTCTTATTTTCAATCTGTTTCCTGGTATAAGCAGAACCTGCCCAATGGTTTAGGGAGTTAGCAGCTACTGTAGGGAGGTGGTTTCATTCATAATTTCCTCTGCATAACAGTTATTTGGCTTTATCTTGTAGTGGCACACTGTACACACCCACCCTCACACACATGCACACACTGAAGTTTTCATTTACTCTTCTATATAAATACTATATCTAATAAAAGGCAAAATACTTTCTGGTTCTCACTTCCATAAACAGTCAGTGAGCTTGCATGAAAGTGTAGATTCTCAATCACGTTGACTGTCAAGAGATATTTTAAAGTGATGGCTTCCTTTTTTGAAACAATAAAAAAAAAACAGTAATATGACTCGTATGAATATGTTTCCTGAAAAGGGCTCCGTGTGTTGTGCTTTTCACGCAAGATGCTTTGGATACAAGCAGTTTTAGAGTTCATGTGACTTGTACACCTATGACCTGGCATCTTTGGAAATCAGGAAGTGGTCTTTAACTACTTTGGGAATACACATATTAAAAGCTTTGCTAAAATGAACACTGCTGCTAACACGGCAATTAGGCATCCCACTCAATACGACCTACTTGTGTAGCTGCTCTGTTAATCAGCAGTCCTTTATCTGAGGTGCATCCATTCGTTATTCGACCTTCTCTACATGTCAGTGAAGTAAGCATTCGTGTAGCATAGTTTAGACTGGTGCTGATCCTCGCAAAGAGGCATTTTTTGCATTCCTCGTTAAATTTTAATCTGCTTTGCATTTTTTTTTCTTCATACAAGCAGAGGGAAACAATTCGGTATAAGCTGGTCAGGTCAGCATTGTGGGTTGTTTTCCATGCCAACTGCAATGAATTAAACTGCTGTGAGAAATGACCGACTGACGCAGTCACACTACACACTCATAACTTTCTGTTATGAGTGTGTAGGATGGATGAGACTGTGAGGTTCCTCAAGTTTACTTTCCCAACATCATATAATATTTGCAGTGCTCATGCTCATCCCTCACTATCAATATTTTTTATTCACGCCCCCAGGGTGAGCATTCAATCACATAGTTTTGAAGGAAAGCACACTTACTTATATAACAATGCTGATTAACACAACATTTCCCTTTTGTAGACGACCACAAAGAGCGACTCTTAGCGTTTCCGTGGCTGAGTCACTACACAGCTTGGGCCCCATTCATGTTTTTCCCATGTTGCAATTTACTCACTGAATTAGGCCTGGACCAAAAAAAGTGTTTCAGTCCCAATTATCATCTGGCAAGGAGAAGAGGCGGTCTGGGGTAGGGGGTGAGATACTTAAGCCTTTTCAGTAGTGCTGCCTTGTTTCCCCTGTTCCTCTCCTTGAGAGAGTAATGTGTTTCCTCACACAAAAGGAGGATCTTCAGAGATATGCCAAGAGTCTGGAGAGTGTGTTTGCTGGACCTGTGAAGAGACCTCTTTAGCAGGCTTTGAGGACAATGGAGCATGGGCACCGGCCGTGGTTTACTTTGTCCACGCCAAGCATTTCACACGCACCCAGGGCAACAGCCGGTCCGAGCAAAGGCACAACATTAGTCTGAGTTATTGAAAAGGCCTTTTTCATCTTTGTCACCCAATCAGTGCAATGATCGCTCTGAGGGAGTTATGTTTGACCAACAGTTTTTTCTGTTTCTTGAGACTCTCCACATTCTTTACCTACAAGCTACTTTTTGGTTTCCTTTCCTCTTTTTAAAGTTAAATCTGTGTATTTTCAATGATTATTTTTATGTCACGCACGTTTTGTATTTGGAGTAATTTCATGTGATGTTGTAACAAACCAAACTACCAACAGCATGAAGTGTATAGTCTAATTTTATTATACATCTAATACTACTAATACAGCTTCCTGTCAAAGGTGTGTGTTTGTTACTCACAAATACTGAACAGGAGTCAAGCAGAGTTTGTAATAATACAGTGTTTTATTAGGAGTCAGAATAATCTACACAAAGAAGAGTCACTATATGGTTTCGCATGACATAATCCTGCAATAGCATTTGGTTTTCTTAAATATTTTGAATGGTCAGTGCATATATATATATATATACATGCTGTATTCTATATTGCATGTTAATAGCATTAATGTTTAGGCAGGATATTAAAGAAAGCTGAACCTCCCTTATCTTTGTGTGGTTATACTACAATTAAACTAATTAATGCATCTAATCTGAGCTGTTTGCATATTATTAGGCACAGTAAATTGCTATATTATTACATTTTGCATCAGGTAAAAAAGATAATTCCCTCTGAATTTGGAGAACATAACTTTGAAGAGGACCAAACAACGGCGTTCTGAATGATCTACAGCAGAACTGGACGAGACACATCATACATCTTCATTATAGCAGAAGTTTCCAATCTCTCCTGCGTCTCCAGTCTCAGCCGGCTCCATTTGTCCCGTCACATTGTTCATATCTCAGTGGCCAGGCTGTTGTTGCTATAGCAATATGTGGATCTGACAAGGGCCCAGGTTGCGCCTGATTCAAGTAAATGGTACCTTGTGGTGGATGTCTCAGGAGTGTCTGCAACATTTTTGTTGGGAAGATAGAAGGGACGAGGTTGGTGCATGCACGAGTAAAAACAAGAGAATATAGACACATAGAAGGACAATGGACACCTTCCAGGTACAAATTTGCATTACACACCGATTCCACTTTTTTTGGATAAAATGCAAAAATATGATTTAAATGTTGTTGTTTGGACTGCTGTTTCTACGTGGGCAGTTTTCCAAAAGGCAAGCATACAACAGAGTGCACATAACAGCTCTATTATTAACTCACCAGCTTTAAAATAACCTAAAGACATTCAGTTCCTTCTTAATTAAAAGGAGTTAAATCATTTGGAAAATGTGGCCATGTCATGTTATCTTGATTGATTAACTTGCATCTTGATAGAGCTCGAGAATAACTGATTAACTGCATTTGACACATGATGTATCACTAGTTGAATATATGTAGAAGTTGCATATATGCTCAACTGTGGGGTTATAAGGATATTATTAATAATAAATATGTTCTTTTGTGCTTTTTCATATTATTGTTATTTTGTGAATAAAATAAAATATAGTGATTAAGCGGTGCCTGTACCCTTAAAAGTCAGCATGTACTCTGGGACAACAACAACACACCCACCTGTGCATCAATCACTTGAGACAACCCATAAATACTTTGTTATGAACAAGAAGCTGATAACGGTGGCAGCAGAGCTCTTAAGAAAACACAGCCATACAAACCACAGACTCTTTTCAGCATTTCAACCAATGTCGTGTTAAATATTAATCTCACACACTTTGAGAGCAGCATTCCTGTGAGATCACAGTCGAGGCAACTTGAGGAATGCAACGTTAAGTCCTGAAACTGTACTTCCTGGCTGCTCCATGCTGGGAAGGCCTGTAGATACCTTTTACCCTCTGTCTTTCAACAGGTGGCTCTCCCTTCCTGATCCCTAAATTACTGCTCTTCTGTGAGACCCTCCAAAAGGGATGGGTTTGACAAATAAGATTGTCATTGTTCTATTCTCTCTTTGATTTAAGTCAACAAAAGCACCGTGACAGCAAGCACTGACATTTGGACTTTGGCTTTTGAAGACCATTAAGTTCATGAGGTGAAGGTGTGACTGTATCCCGTACCCAAACAAATAATAGCCTAACCGATCACATGGTACATGTCTTGAGCAAGCATGTGCAGGCAGATCTGTGGTAGTCCTTGTGAAATATCTTGATATAAGCCCCACTTGCCAGACCACATAATTAGCTTTTGACCTACATTTCTCTCCAAGCTTTTTGTGCATAAGCTACAGGTCAGTTTCACTGGGATTGTGACTCGACACTTCAATAAATTATTAATTTATTCTCTGACCAGACCTAAAGAAGCCCAAGTCATTGACAAATGTCTCACAGTGTTTGCCAAACAAAAATGGAACCTTCTTTTTACAAGTAACAGCTGTTTATGGTTGTATTGCCTCAAAGCGAATTGAGAGGGCGTTTGTGCATGACTCACTCCAATTGTAAATGCTAAAAGATAACTTCCTAACATTGAAAATCCTCTTTTGTTGATGTGATGGTGTGGGTGGACAGGTCCATGAATGGTGTTTCACTGTACGAAGTTTGGCTTCTAATAAACATGTTCCTTCCATGGGTGGATCTAGGATTTTTCAAAATCAGTCACCAGACAACAATGTTATTTATCGTGGAGGACAAGTACAGGTCCCTCCAATCCCTAGATCTTTGCCCTCTCGACAGCTTCATTTCACATAATATTGGGAAGCCAATTGTCTGTCCATGTGTATTATAGTCTATGGACCAATAAAGTGCTCCGAAGCAATCAGGGGCACTTCTGGGGCCAATTAGATTTAAGCTGGGGCCCATGCCTCTGTGGCCCCCACCCCTGGATCCACCCATGGTTCCCTCTAATGCTTAACAAATCACAAGATGAAAGTGTAAAATAGCATAACAATACATAATATAATGTACCGTGGCAAGCACAATAATCCATAACATGATAATAAAGTGGTATGACATTTGCATCAGATTATATAAAATAACTTTTATTAATAATAATAAAAGTTTTATTATTATTAATTATATGGCATGACATAACATGACATATTAAACAAGACATTCCAAGGCATTAAATAATGTGACATCACATAACATAACTTTCCATGGCATGACATAATGTGAGGTGACATTCAATGACGTGTTATAATGTGGCATGACATAACATGGTACGATATTCCATGAAATGACATAAAGTGACATGAGATTCCACGACATAAAACGACTCCATGAATGGCTTCAAGACATGAAATAACGTGACAAGACAACATATAGAATAACATATCATGACAAGACCAAACGTAATGCAGTATGACATGATATGACACAACATAAAGAAATATGGTATAACATAACATGCCACAATATAACATAACACAAATGCCCCAAACAATGCACATTCACAGCCCTACAGGTAATATACCTTCCTTGTTGTTCAAATCAGTGCAAGCTGTAGCAAAGGTCAAAGTCATGGACAGCTAGTGTAGTTTGGAAAAAGTGGAACATCTTTTTCTGTATGGCTGTAATTTTAACGATCTTATGAATAGTTTTATTACTTACTTAGGTACTGTAGACAGATAAAACCTGAAGTGAAGTCATGCTGCAGTGCAGTGATTCAGGCAACGACTTATAGTTTCAGGTTAGACAATTTTATATATTAACCAATGTTAGGTATAACAGTGTTCTAAAATCACAGCAGTCTTTCAAGTTTAGTATTTCACAACAACATGACTATATCCTTCATAAACAGTAACAATTACTTATTTGCAAAGTAAAGTATATTTATGACGTATTTTCTGCAATAGTAAAAGAAAACATTTTTAGATTCAAGGATTGACAAAAAAATCATAAATTTCTTATATAGTTAGTAAAGAAGATCCTACGATAAAAACATAATTCTTCATGTGCTTTTACTTTTTCCGAAACTTCACCCCAAAATCACATCATGCAACCTCACACAGCTCATAAAACATGAACTACTACATATGATCTCATACAATAAGCTACTGAGCAGCCACTCTACTAAAATACAGAGCAGGAAATGTAGACTGGATTATTATGTTTCTGTGATCATTTAGAAATTCATGATGACACTTGACTATTCACCGTAGCACAGCCTACTTTTTATACCTAGTTTGTGCAATAATCTATTTATGCGTAAGAACGCTGATCGTTGTGTAATCCCAGTCGAATTTCTTGTGGTGAAAGAGGATGCAGGCCTTACAGCAGATTAATGCCATGACGATGTGTTCCGCTGCTGATGAGAGCAGGCTAAGCAGTTTCTTTATGGACCGTGGATGTGTTTGGGTTCCCTGCACAGAGGGACGGGGGGCCACAGGGTGACATGTGTTGCAGAATTCATACTGTTCTTAATGTTCTCACCATAGAGAATAAAGGATTTGACAAAGAAAAGACAAAGTAATTCAGGCCTCTTTTGTATAAAATCCACCCAAGAGCTACTCAGCCCATGATTTCATTATCAGTCCGACTTACACTAATCCTCTCAGAGTGGAGTTGGCCCTTGTTAGATGTCTATACTTGGGTATCAAAAAAACCCTGGGTGTCAATGGGCAAGAGGGATTGGAGTGTCCAATATGCCTAAAGTTTACGTGTGCGTGTGTGTTTGTGCGAGTGTGTAATTGTGCATGTTGGCAAATGAGCGCAGAAATGTGAGTGCGGTGGGTTTCGGGTGTGTGCGTGCATGTGGGGGAATGCTGGATGTTTGAGATCATCCCCAGACGCTCAAGACTGTTTTGATTTCCCACTTCATGGAGAACGTGAGAGTAATCCCCTCAGGATTCCCCCTCTAGAGGTCTTTAGCTGCCATAAGCCACCATTCAACAGGCAAAACCCAACATGGGCTTTATACAGCCCGCTGGTATTACTGGATGATTGGGGAGGGGAGAAGGCTTAATCTGCCCTGGTGGCTAACCTGTCGCTGAAAAGAAACCTGCGGGGAAGCCAGGCATGAGACTTGTGGGCTGACAAAGTATATTGTTCATCCTCTGGCCACATCGAAGGAAACCTGGGAAGGATTTGTAAACGAGGGACTGAATTATAAAATACTTAATTAATTTCTTATAAATTACGTTAATAGTTTTTGAGCTTTTAATCAAAGTCCTTTACGCATTAAGCAATATATAAGCATATATTGACCTTCTTCTTTTAAGTTCTTTCTGTGTACATGGATGGCTTTTACAGATCATAGTCTTTACTTTTATTAGAGCAATTTGTTGCAATTTATGTTGAAGATATCTGTGGGAACACACATTATTTTGATATTTCAAAGTAGTGAGGCATAAACAATTTATTTAGCTGAAGTCTATAGTACATGGCCATTTTAAAATACTGCATTAATCAAATGGGAGTTTGAAATGGCTGTTAGTTCTGCAGATCCCACTGAGAATTAACAGTTTGTAGAATTTCTTTTGGTTTGTTTCAGTCACCTCTTTTCCATCCTGTGTGTTTTAATTGAAGTGAATGGACTGCACGTAAACACAAGTGTAATGTGAATGCGTCATCACTCCATTTCTTTCCTATTTAACCTTGAGTTAAGCCTAAATGATTCCAGGTGCCAAAGCGAATCCTTAACATAACCCTAAATTAAAATTGATTTAGTTTCATATCTTTAATCAAAGTCAATATACGTGGATTAGCATTTCTTTACACGACGATCCCGTAAAAGAAGTACACTTGTTGTACACTTGAAGTACGCCGATCTTAAATCATTTTGTGGTTTAATATTCAGATATTTACAGTCTTCAAAACATAGTCACCATTTCAGATTTCATGCTTAGCTGTGGATCAGAATCCACTCTTAGTATTAGTTATGTGCATTCAGGTACAAACAAGAAGGTACATCACATTAAAGCATCCCGATTCTTCCACAGAGATTATGTGGCTATGGATCACTGGTTGACATTTCTGACTTAACATTTCATCTTTATGTACAGTAGCAGCAGTATATGATGCAATGAACAGCAAAATTAAAGAAATGTCACTGAGCAAATATTTCTGGAGTTATATCTGGCATTGCATGTTGATGTGTTTGCCAAATTCTCCTGCCATTCAAGTAAATCCAGATGATACACTAACTCCCTTTTAAGTGCTTGATCTGAAAGCAAGTATTGTTAAGAATAATAACATGGATGTGGGATGGATAATTCTGACAAGGAATTAGGTGACCTGAATGCGAGGCAGTAGCATGCCCTCCTTTCCAGCCAAAAGGTTCATGTCACATTGCACATATTGGTGGATTACTGGCAAGTTTAAAGAGCTTAAGACGAGTTCCTCTGGTGTGTGATCAAGTCTGAGCAGTGTGCCTTATAATGCAGTGCTAAGAAGAAAAGGCCCTGTCACACTGGCTCTCTTTCCGTCTTACTCTCAAGGTTTCTCGTCATTTGACTGTCTGAATGGCTTTGTGTGACAGCCGTAGCTACGCTGCACTGATTGCAGCCAAGCCACATGGTGTTACCATGGAAATGGCACTCAGGTTACTCCTTTTGTGCTATGCTTTGTGGCAATCTATAGCAGTCATACCTGCAGTAAATGTATGTATCCATAGCTGCAGTAAATGTGCAGCTACATTCTTAAGGTATGACGATTGTGAATGCAGCACATGCTTATTGATATATAAGGTTAAAGAGTCAGTTTATGGAAATTAAAAACCATATTTTATCCCTTTATCCCGTGCAGACATTTTGAGTTATCCGCCTGTGAGATTTCTGTCTGGTGCTCATGGTATTGAACAAAAAAAGGGATATTTATCATTCTGGTATCTGGTGGCAGAAATAGTGTGCATGCTACTTACCCTCAAAATTCACTCTCAACAATTTTCAAAGGAATTATATCTTCACCAGCAAGTTTTTCACAGAATGCATTTTACTCAAATGTGTCTGCAGAAAATCTTTGTAAATACATCCAATCTTCTCTCACAGAGATACTTTTGCTATTTTGTTTGATCTTATCCAAAAATTCTAAACGGCCAATTGTTCTAAAGTATATCCTAGAAATTACATTTTGCCTAATACGTTTTGTGAGAAATGTAATTGTTACCTAGATTAAGTCATACGGAGATGGTGGAGGTGGATGACGGGCGTGTGAAGTGCAGGGCTTTGACACAAGAGATTGAGGTTTGGCATTCTCATCCCGGTTTCAGCAACAAAAGCACTTTAGTTGAAGTCTTAGTTTAGTTAGGGCATTCCATTTCTCTCACAATGTCCTTGGTGTTGCAAATTAATAAATGTTTAAATGTAATATCTAAGCGTCAGGGTTACAGAGAGGTACTTTTATTATTAGCTTTGCTCCTATGACCTCATCCAAATATACTGCAGGGACATATACAGTTTACACCAACTTTGTATTTGTAGAATTCTATCACTGATGGTACTTTTAATACAGTTAACCATTCATTTTTTAAAATCTAGCTACAGTTTCATCCCCATTTCACGCATCCCTTTTATTGAAATGTAAATGACAGTTGGGAGTTGATTTGAATCAAATGTTTACATTCATATTTGCAGGGACTTTGAAAATATCTTCCCTGCTCCTTTGTTTCGGATTTTCTTTATCACAATAATTTAAATACATTTAAAATAAAAAAAGAGTGGACCTTCAATGAAGATTTCTCACAGAAATATGTTTATTGATAATTGGGGGGCGAATCAACCACTGACTTTGTTGTGACACACAGTTTTCAGTGCAAAATGATCAGCTATGACACAAAAGCCATACGATTAATCATTTGCATTCCAGACCGTGTGAATATTTACTTCAGGTCTGAGCAATGCGTCACCAGGACGGCCGCCGCAAACCTCAACGTGTCATCGTTGAGGGCCTTAGAAGGCATCACTGCAATACTCGACATAATCTTGAATTGGCAATACTCTGTTTGAAGTTGTCTGTGGGAGAGAGAAGGCTGAGGTACAATTATCTTGTATGTCCTCAAGAGGTCTGGCATTGTGGAGGAAAGGCTGAGTAAAAGAGATCAGAGGAGGAGGGTACACACAGAAGTACATCTGAGGGCCTCGTAGATCCCAGGTATTACCAACTGTCTGAATTAACAGGATACACATACTTCACTAGAAAGTCAACATGTCACGTCTTAACAGCGTTTGGCTTCGCCTACGAGCCAAAATTCTTACATGAAGTTCCGTGAGCCCCTTGCTGTTTCGCAAGCTTAGACGAGGTCTTAAGCCTCAACAGAAGATGAATCCCGAGTGCTAAATTAATTTGAGGCATTTTCTTTTGTGCGCTGACAAAAGCGACCAGGTTGGTGCTGGTTTCCATAGCTGATGACAGATGACTGGGCTGCAGTGTTTGCCCAGGTGTCAGGCCTCCCGCTGCAGACAGCAAAGGGTTTGTCCAGGTCTCCCAAACTTCACATTGCTGGAGCTTCTGTGCCTTAATTGTACAGATCGCTTCATTCAATATCGCCATGAAAGAACTTAAAAATAGCCATGACAAAATAACAGTGCCCCTTATTAAAATGTTGAAACATGTCCTGTATTCAAGACATTGCAGGCTGCAAGAAACAGGAAGAGACTTTTTGAAAACACTTTTGAGAGTTGTGTTTTTAAATGTGGTCTTAAGAAAACCGACCTTTAAACTCGCACGAACTGACGATTGTTGAATATCCAGTTTTGTATTGTGTATGCAATACGTTTAAGCGCTGGACTTACACTCGTTAATCAAGAACACATTATAATTTTTCTGCATTGTATAATGCTTCAATAAGGTGTTTTAATTGCTCGGTAGCGTACAGAAAGTCATGCCCCGAGGTGTTTGGCAGATCACTTGAGTGTTTGGTGTGGTCAGGAATTTCTTGATGTATAAATATATCAGTATTTATAAGGTTTGATCTGTGTGTCATTGAAGTTCGCAGTGTTTGGTTAAGGTTAATCTCTTGGAGGCCAGTCCAAAAGTTTGTATCCCATCACTCAGGTAGCTTGTTATGTCTGCATTTAGAGGATTGGGCGGAGTGATCGCTGCACAGCTGGCAGCTACAATGCGTCTGGATCTATAAATTTAACCTTGGCTGCCATGCATCACATCACTCACCTTTACCCAACCCCTCTGATAGAGCTGCTACAGGGAACAAACCTAACAAGATGCTTTCTAATCACAGGAAAATGCTAATCCGTCGCTTGTCGTGGTTTCAATTCTGATATATGCTGTGAAAATGTTACAGCATTTACAATCAACCTACTGCAGCAAACGAGGGTGCATTGGCGGGCTTTGAAAACACATTGCGCTCTCCTGTAGTGAAATCACAGGTGCTCTAAATCACTCCCTGTGCCTGGTTTGAGGGAGTGTCATTTGCACGTCGGTTTCTCCTATGATGTGTTCAGGCTTTTGAAAAACACTCACCCCGGACCCGATCATGTGCACACACGCTGCTCCTGCAAGTTTATATTTGTCCCTCTTTTCACTTTTAGGAGTTGATATAAGAGGGGAAAAAACCAGCAGAATATCATGACTGACTAGAGAAAGAGCACAAGTTTCTCTACGCTGCTACAGCTTACTGGACAAAAGAGTGAGGGGATTCGTTTTTCCACAGGGCGAGCGGGGAAGAATTAGAAGCCTCTGCCACTTAATTTGGCGGCTGAGACTTACCCTGCGAAGTTTTGTTTTTCTAAGCCTCCAACATAACAGAGTGTGCCTTGCCGTCAGCACCTTAAGCAAGTAAAAGCGCTTCCTTTATGAACTAAACCTGCCAGATATTTGCTTTGCGAAGCCCCGGGAGAAGAAAAGAGGAGGGTTTGCAGTGAATAACTTTTAAAACACTGTGTGTACGAAACGAAAAAAGTGGCAGGAGACATGAAAGAGCAGGAGAAATGAATTGAATGTTGTTTTTTTCCCCCAACTCCATGAAAAAAGGAGGGCGATGGGATCTGAAGGCTTCTTTTCCAAAAGCCTTAGCCAGGTGATTCATCACAGCGCTCTGTCAAAAGCTTTCCACAACATGAGACGAACAATGACACTGTGATTGCAAGGACAGGAGAGCTCTTGATTGAAAGATATCAGCTATATGTTCAGCTTCCCAGAGAGAGGAGGCCGAATGCAAGAGGAGGGTGGAAGAGGAGGAGGAGGAGGAGGGAGGGAGGGGGCACGACTCACTGATGAAAATCAAAAACCTTTCGACATGAGTGTCAAGAGAGCTTTTTAGGGGGTTCCGCGTAACGAGCGCCTCCAGATATAAATTAACCAAAATCATTTAACAGCTGCTTAACCGTGAACAGAGGAGCTGCCAGGCAGATTGATTGGAGATGTAGCAAAAGGGGAGCAACTTTCAGATTGTGTTCTGCTCCTGTGTGCCAGTGAGTCCTCGGCTGTGGAGCGATGCTGAACAGATCGTGGGCCGCTGCCAAATCCTAAGATCACATATTCAGCGGAACAGTATCCAGATACAGCGCACCACGCGGCAGCTCAGGAGCAACACTTTGCAGGTTGTTTGCTGTCTCACTCACATAAATCAGAAAAACATTGGATTTTTTATTTTATTTTGTATTTTATTTTATTTTGCCGTCACAGTGCACTTTAATAAACAGTAATTGACCGTAATTAAAATGCAATGGCAAATTTATATTACCTGCAAAGATGAGGGTTTTTACAAAATATAGTATGATGCATTACATTTGCATTACACACACACACACACATTTAATATTCAATTAAAATGTAAATGTGAGTAAAACCACAATGTAAAAATATTCATGCAATCAATATCAAGTAAAAGTACAAAAGTATTTATCTGCAAGATGTACTTAATTAAAAGTAAGTATTAATAGTAAATGTTGTCATTATGCAGGAAAATGCCTGGACATATGTTATGTTAATGGCTTAGTATTACTGATGGATTCATGTGTAGGCAGCATATTACTGATGGAGCTGGTCAGAGTGGAGCTGCTTTGAGATACTTTAAATACGGCTGTGTATCTTAATCTATAATAATGCATCATATTTGATGCTTAGATACAGTTCTTGAGTAAATGCCCTTACTTTGCACCACCGGACAGCAATGGCATGGACTCTATGTGTCTTACTGTATTACTGGTATGAAAAGATATTAAAAAAGTGGGTGCGTTCTAGATGTAGAAGGAATAATTGCAATATAAATAACAGATTGATAATAAAAGAGAGACAACGTTGCATTATTACAGCCTACTTTGTATATTTATTTTCCACCATGGACCAAAACTGCCAACCAATAAAGATGGAACCATCAAAATGAAACCCAACAAGTGTTCGTGCGCTCCACGTTGGATCTCACATTTTATCTTTTCCTTTAAGTGCTTCTCCACCTCCCCCACGTGATAAAAGAGTAATCACCTTAGATACTATTTACACTCAGGGCCGAGGACTACCATTACCCTTCCATCAATATCAGCACTTAAAGTTCATAAAACTGTGAGGTAGACCTCCAGCCTGTAATTTTCGTAGTCCCTAATTCACGGTGAGAAAGAAATAATATTACAGGGTATTGAACTAAATAGTGATGACACTCACGCGTAATTGTGAGAGGCAACAAGAACTCTCACTTGTTACAAAAGCCACAATACATTGACGCCTATTTATTTAAGGACGTTTTTACGTCATAACAATATAGGATGAAATTCGTTCTGTGGGAAAATGCTCGGTAAGAGACAGGTTCTTCGCTACTGCACGTATACACCGTGGCCTCTTTATTAGGTACGTCTTCCTGTTTCTACACACAGCTTGATCCTGCAGACAGTGAGTCAGCACGTAGTTTTAATTTTACTAAATGTAAAAGTGGGCAAGACGGTTGATTTAGGCAACTTTGAACATGACATGATTGCTGATGCCAGGCGCGTCAGCTCCAGCAGACATGGGATTTTTAAGTACGGCGACTTGAATTTGCCAATTTTGGTTCAATAAACATCCAATTAGTGGCAGACCTTTGGATTAAACTCACTGATGAGGACACTGGGAGCAACAGCAGCTAAGTGATGTGCAGAGGGCCACTTCGGGCCAAACAACTCAATGAACTTTGAGGTAAAAGGCTGCAGCAGCAGACGGCCATGCTGGCAGGAGTTACTCTGCTGCCAATGCAGAGTGAGAATTTGGCTTAAGCATCATGCATCCATTGTCAGTGGTGCAGGAAGCTACTGGGGAATTAATGGAAATGAATTGCAACAAACACTGCTGTTTGAAGCAAATATCGTCTCAAGACAAGCACAGACAATATTCCATTTTAAGCACTCATTCAAACACAGGAATGAGGCCAAAGTTGGTCTTTTCCAATACTGCAAGGGTTTTTAAAAAAGCTACTACAGCTAAATTGCCCTTCCTGTAACTGTAGTGCTAACATGTAAAATGCTTAATTAATCCCAGCTCTGCACATTTAAGCTGCTTCAAGCCAGCTACCGGACATTAACAGTAGAGAATGCATGTAAACAACATTGTACTGGATGCACATGCATGGAAGATTAGTTATAGGCCATTGGAAAATATGTTTTTCTATGACAATATAGTAGGGAGAGGTGTTTTGAATCACCCATTAATCAGCTCAGAATGGTACAAAACTACTTAAAACACATTCAGTCTTCCAGTATGTAATTGCTTTTACCTCTAATCTGTTAAGTTAATTTAAACACTGTATAAGATTATCACATCTACAGTATATTCTGTATCTGTATTTACTGGGATCTCATATTAAATTCTGTGGGTCTGAACAGCGCTTGACTGCATAATGTGGGTTTTTCTAAAGGGACTTCATATTGGTCAACGTAGTTTTGTATAAAAGCAAATAATAAAATTCTTATGTTGAACAGGTGTGAAGTTAAAAACAAACAACCAATAAAATGAATAAATAAATGTAAAAAAAAATTGAATTACATTTGGAAAACTGGCGGCAAATCTGCAAGATCTTATTCTGGAGATGTCAGTTAGTGACCAGCGTTTCTCTGGGATTTTACTAAACATCCACTTCATTTTGACACTGAGTGTGTAACAGGTTTTTCATGCTGGAGAGAAGGACCTCTAATGGTGAAAAGACAGACGCTAGACTTTCTCTTTCTAGCATCTGGTGGACAGATTCTGTCTTACAGGTTTGCAAAAAAGCTGGGATGAAAAAGGTTTGTATGTTGCAGGCTCTGACAAATCTTACAGGAATGTCTTATCGATCTCAGCTCCTGGTGTGATCCTTAATAACATTTCAGATTACACTGTAGGCACTTCATGCATATATCGAGATTTATGTACAGGCCTAATGTATTTCAACTGCAACAGACGGTTCAGCGGAGAGGAAGCTACTTGTGTGTGACCTGAGGCAATTCCAGCAGTGCGAGGAAACGCTGTCTGCTCACTCACTGATCTGACTGATGATATCATAACATAATTTACAGCTTGTGTCTACTGTTAAAATGCTATCAGTTCACGGCTTAAGATCCCATTTTAATGACCACTGCAACATCATTTGATCCTGTTGGATTTGGTCTTTTACAGTTTCCATGTAAGTTTCTGAGTGCACATAAAAATACTACATTAGCACAATGTGCTTTGGTCAAGCCGATTAACCTGCCTTTATAAAAACACTGATGGAAAAGGAAAGAAACTCATTAATTAGAAGAAATCTGCACATGACAGGGAGAAGAAAAATGTCATGCAGACATATTTTGGATGCAGGCAGTTGGTATTGATTTTACTCCCATCTTCTTGGGAGCATATTTTAAGCTTAATGATACTCAAACAGTGAGTCACTATATATTGCCAGACGCAATTTATTGGAAGTTATAAAGTGCAATTGTACTTTGGCAGGCTCATTTAGCAGGGAGAAGTAAATATTTGCTGTCCTGGACTCCAATAACTGGAAATGCATCCTTATCACTTGTGTAACTAAACTACACATGGCCATGTTGAGGTGCTTCATTTCCTCCTCCAGCTGTGGACCAGAACAGATAAGCAAACTCACGACTGCATATGAGGAGGAAAACGTGTGCAAACAACATTATTTGCAAAAATATAGTTTTGAATTCAGCAAAAAGATGAAGACAAAAGAAATTAGAGCAGTTTTAGCAGTCCTCCATTAGTTAACTGTGTTAATATTTAATTGACTGTTGTTACAGTTGTTACAAATTGCAATTGTGGACCTAAAGATATCTTATTCTGCGGTTATTGATCATGTTGTGTTCGTTGTCAGCTTTTTAAAATAACAGACTTTGAGATATCAAATTATAAAAACACTGATATTCGAGCATTAAACCGTTTAAAATGATTTACAGACGTCATAAATAGCAATTATCTTTTTGTCAGCGCCTCATTTTAAACATGTCAGAACACGTCAAGAGCATTTAATATACCCGTAAGCTAGTTATGAAAATAGAGGCTGATACTTTCTTCAGACCA
Source organism: Nannoperca obscura (assembly GCA_036024295.1). Lineage (NCBI taxonomy): Eukaryota > Metazoa > Chordata > Actinopteri > Centrarchiformes > Percichthyidae > Nannoperca > Nannoperca obscura. The sequence continues at coordinate 3,869 of JAVQJL010088390.1, read as the reverse complement.
GTGTGACAACAATGGCCCAACTACAACATTTCTATCCACCATATTCCGCGATTTTCCAAAGCATAACATTAATTATTGAGATGTGTTCTAGAGGAACTAATGGCACTCTTTTCCCCAGACAGATGTCGATATGGAGGATAGAGAAAATAGATGTTGCACTATAAAACTGTCAAACAACTCTTCAGGGATATAATTGCTTCTTCCTGCACCCTGTTCTTGTCGTTCCCACCCTGAGTGTAGACACATTGAAAGCTTCCTCATTTCCCCCCAAAATCCACCAACTTACCAAACTCCTCTAGACTATCCTGAGATACTCATTTTCCCCCACAGCATTACCCATGATTGAAAAGCATCTGCTAAATGATAAAAGACACCGTTGTTGCCAAATTAGCACCACATTCAAAAGTTCTGAAAGGCTGCTGAATGTCAACAATGGAGGCTGAGCAGCAAAAGCTTAATTATCCTAAATGTGTGTGTGGGTGGGTCGGCGGTTGTGTGTGTGTGTGTGTGTGTGTGCTCTCTACACAGGTTTAGTACCGATGATGTAATATCATATATCTGTATTTGTCTCTGGATGAGCATTACATCATTGATACCTCTGGCTGCCGGTGAGGCAGAGATGCTCGGGCTGCACTGACACCGGAGCTGAAACAGTGAAGCCGGGGAATCTGTTACACAGCAGCCCCGTCTCCTGGAAACCATGCCTGTGTATCACTAATGTGCTACAGCTAATACATTGTGAAGGCAACATTTTATCAACCTAATTGGGAAACGTCGTTAACATATTTGGCAAGTTGTAAAATGTTGCTATTGAACATGTTTTCATACAATATCCTCTTGTAGCATTATTAAATGGTTTTATAGTTATGTTAAGGCACGAAAGGTCTTTTTTTAATACTTAAAAAGTGTTTACTGTATTGACATTCAACCAAAATCAGAATTGTTTTCTAACTGTAACCAAAGTGCTTTTGTCACCTGAACCTAACCTGTGTGGGACTGAGGATGCAGTGCAGCGATTACATTTCTTATGACAATATAATTCAGAAAACAGATTATTTCTGGGAGACTGGGTTATATACAAAGGGTCCAGTGGTGCTTCAGAGCCTCATGTTATTTGCCTGATTGCTTGTCTAGTCTGTTTTTTGGTTGTTGCCCGAAACAGCCATCTGTACAGATGTTAGCTGTAAGCTAGCTAGCAGCAGACACACCACCAGTAGGGGTGTGTGTGTGTGTGGAGTGTGTCTGTGTCACTGATGTCACAAGCTCTTTCGGTTCTCTCATTTTTCATTGTCTTCACCTCCGTTTTTGTAGTGAATTTGTGTTTTTTCCCACTTTGATTTGAGAGTGGGCTTCTTTCTACGTTTTCCATTTTCTACAACATTCAGTATCATACTAAGAGAAATCCAATGTTAAAAACAGGAACCAACTCTGAAGAAGAAGTAGAAGCAGTAGAGCCGGAGATGCAACCGTTGCTACGGCTGTTTCTATGGTTCATCTGAAGATTTTTAAATCAAAAAACTAATTATTTTGATGATCAAAATGACTTCAATACATATTCAATTATCACAATGTTCGTATCGCTGTTTACTCAACCTTTATTTGCCTATTTATCTCTTAACTCTCTTAACTAAATCATAACAACAAAAAAGTACTTTATTTTATTTTTTGTGAATTTTGGGGGCTTTGACATTTTGACTTTTAGCAGGCTAGCAAGCGAGCAACCAGCTAACCAGCCTGCTTCTTCAGTCAGTGGCAGGGACTGACAACCACATTTACAATTAAGAGTGAATCCCATTTCATGTTGTACATGTCACAGCGGCACATAAACTGTAGCTAATGCAAAGTTTTTAGCTCACTTGACAGCTCACACAACCAGAGGCATAACTTCATCCGTCACGCTCTAATAAACTGACACCGAATGGGATGTCGTCTGCGTTTCCTCCTGACAAATTTATTACTTTTAAGTGAAGTGCACAGTGTGGAGCGCAGCCTTTGATCAACACCGGTGGAAAGACTGGGTTTGAAAATGAGCGAGTGTCACATCGCTCATCTGGTATCTCCATTTCTCTGAGTTAAGAAAAAAATAAACACTGTTCTGAATCATATTAGCGGCTAAAGTCACCGGATCAGCTCAGGCGGCTAATAAAGCAACTGCCAGTCATGTTGAAAGATGAATGTTGGCTGTTCAGTGGCCGTTTTCTGACCCGCTTTGAGTTTGTCAGTGATTTGTTTTCCACACATTTTGAGTATTTAGGTGTTCTGTGAGACCATAAAGGATTAGTGTGTTTAGCTATGGGTGAGTCCACTCCTGCTATGGCTAAAGTTAAATGTTGTTTTTATTGTTTAAAGGAGGTTTCAGCTAATAGTGTGGCAGATAAGGCGCAGAGACATGTGGATACTAACCAATTTAGGATTTTTGGCCTATTATTGAGTTCCTTTCACCATAATACTACATCTAAGTGTGAGTGTTTCTCTTTTGCATGATCTCCCTTTGTGCTTAGAAATAAAGATGCATCAAGTTAATAGTTAAAGCCATGTTCAAGTGCATTATTTTTGACCAATTCCCCAGAGCTACAGTGATCACACTCTGACTAACCAGCTATCACAGACAATAAAGTGGGTTTTATTGTTCAGTTGTTGATGTTTATGGGAGGAAGACAGGAGGAGAAAGCCGACTCCATTTAGTGCTCTTACTCAGACACACAGATGGCAGCAGAGCTAACTTCTACACGTGGGCATGAGGAGCCGAACTGAACCGAACCGGCCCGTGACTCCACACAATACCACCCTGACTCTACTTCCCGCCCATCACCTGCTTTGATCCACTGTCGGCATCTCACGGGAAATGAAAAGGTGCCGGGTGTGCTCGAATCTCACTCTGTTGCTGTGAAGCAGACGAGACATTAAACGACAACAGTAAGTAGATACTCGAGACAAAATTTCAAACATAAACACACACACAGTCTCACACTCAGACTTACTCCACTGCAAAAAGTGCTTTGTCATTTATTATTTCTGCAATTTATAATCCTTAATATACTTTCCTCTTTGGCAAAGGCAGAGCAACGGGTTCAACCGAGGCATTTCTGAATTATGAGCCAAGCTTGGCTGGAATTAAGTTCGCTTCGATGACCTCATTACACAATTTAAGTAATCACTGCATCTGAGTCACACACATATTTAGTATAATGCAACTGGTAATGTAATATTGCAAAGTATTGATCTTTCATTTTCATTATTTGGTAACTTTCCGTCGAAGCGTTTGGACTGTGGATGAAAACGGCTATGCCCCGAGTTAATTACTCGACTTGGAAACACATCCTGTGTTCAAAGGTTGGAGCCGAGAACATAAAACAAAATCAGGCATGATCATCTATGTAAAACTTCACAGTTGCCCTTCATCTTCGACAGCAGCCAGCTCTACTTAGTAAGCCACAAGAAAGTGTGGCTGACAGTGTGCAGGAGCCCTCCTGTAATTCTCACTGATACCTGTGCAATAAGTTACCTCTTCCCAGTGGAAGAACACATCAAAAGGAGATTAAAATTAAAACTAAAAACAAGGTGATGCGATGTATGGTTAAGTGTGCAGGTGATAAGCTCTATCTGGAAATTCAAAACAAAAACTGGAAAATTACCATAATGGAGGTGAGCTTCAGGGTTTTCTTCTTCTTATTTCCTTCCCTCCAGCGTTCTGCAGGAACCGCAAATGATGCAACGTGGACAACCACAAAATATCAAGTGACCCTTTTATCACAATGCACGACCAGTGCTGGATTCAGAGATGATGTCTCTGTGTTGTACAGTGCCAGTCACCCAAACCAAAAGATCAGAGAAAGAGGAGGTGGTGGTGCTGTGTGTGTGTGTGTGTG